>JAWPHD010001669.1:0-301743 GCA_037043455.1 Cyrtodaria siliqua
ATCATACAGGTGGCCTTTTAAAACAGTTAATTGCAAAACAAATACAGATCAATTATTGAAAAGATAATATACTCGTTCCCACAATTAGATCGCCATTGCGAAAAATTAAAAATGATCTAATGAACAACTTGTCAGAATTTGAAAATGCTTCTACTAAAGGCAGTTTAGAGGTAGTGACTAACTCAGGACAGACTGTACATATAGAGCAACGTTAATCATGAATGGTGTGTACATCTAGAGCAACGTTAATCATGAATGGTTTATACATATAGAGCAATGTTAATCATGAATGGTTTATATATATCTATTTTTATTGCTATTTTACCATATTTTTCTTATGTGACTCTGAGGCCAATAATATAACACATGTGTTTATTGTAACACTTACAATTATAGTACACACCGTACTTTCCGGACAATAGTCCGCGACGTATATATATATATAAAAGCGGTCATTTTATGCTGGTGCAGCTTATACAGCGATGCAACCTATACGTGCCTTTATTTTTGTAATGAAAGATAAGAATTAAAATAGATAATGCCTTTTTCTTGTCTGTTCTGTTCAGAGAAAGGAAGCTATTTTAGTGCATCCTAAACTCAATATAGTCGTAAAAAGAAGTAAACCAAGTTGATAACGGTAACTACTGTTTCGTTCACGGTTGTTAACCGTGACTATATATGCAGCTTATACGCCGATGCGGCCTATACGTTCAATAATGTTTATTACGGTACTGGGGTAGGTGGTGTATATTACGGTACCGGAATCGGTGGTGTATATTACGGTTCCGGGATCGGTGGAGTGTATTACGGTAACGGGGTGGGTTGTGTGTATTCCATGCAGCATTCTACACTAATATTAAAGTTAATGACTATACTTATTCATACTTATTCAATAAAACTTATTCCTATTTTGAAGATACATATAGTGAGATATACGGAACAACGTTAGTTTGTAATGTGATAATTGAAGTTAATGTAAAATTGGAGTTCAAGTATTAAAATATATTATTATAAAAGCGTTTGTTTATTATAGTGTCACCCCAGTTGAAAGGGCCAGTCAATTTTGACTTATGAGACACCTTTGTCTTGAACATCATTATTTCCCGATTCCTATTCTTTAATGTCAGGCACCAGGCAGGTAGGCAATCGGTAACCGTTATTTAACTAGCTGGCGGTTCACCAACCGGTCTCTCTACAGTAACAAGCCCGCCTCTGACGGGTCTCGAACCTTCGACCTCCGGATTACGAGGCGGATGCCTTAACTACTAGACCACCGTAACTCCGTTATAACTAGTAATTGTAATCACAACTAGGAATTCTATAGGTATTCCCCAAAGATAGCATCCAAAGTAGACATATGTCGACATTTTTTTCTGTATTTTCATAATGCGGGTAATAGTTCTAGTGTACCCTATAGAGAAACAAATAATTTCGTAAGGGGTTTCCCCAAAAGAGTATGGTCAGTACGTTTAAACCAATAACACATCCCCGCAACATTTTATGGGTGAATTACTTTAAATAAACTTGACACTATTTTAATTCTTGGCCTGCTGAGCATGAATACAACGATATATGTGACCAGTGTAAATCAGGGTTTACACTGTTCTCTGCTCATCAATACTCTCTCCAAAGCACTCCTTTGTAAGATGAATTGAAAGAAACATCAGTCCATTAGAGAATATAGAGTCTAGGATTAAAAAGGGAGGGTCCGTTAGTCAATATAGTAAACACAGGTATTGTTTATTTGGCCTTGCTTGTATATATAACTTTTCTACAGATTAATAACGGTGTTTTTTTTTTTTTAAATCTGTTCATCCTGTATATGTTTAATACACTTTTACTTGTAAAATAATATTTTTAATTTCATTTTTGTCATGACAATGATCTGTTTTTAGAGAATGATCTGTGTGTGTTGTCTGCATTAGCATCAGGCAGATATTATTTGCATTGTCTAAGGAGTCACATCTGTCCCTTATTTAACAACGTTTACTTATAAAATAATATTTTTATTTTTGTCATGACAATCCATTATAGAAATATAGTGGATATTATTTGCATTGTCTAAGGAGTCACATCTGTCCCTTATTTAACAACGTTTACTTATAAAATAATATTTTTTATTTTTGTCATGACAATCCATTATAGAAATATAGTGGGATAAGGGTTAAAATATTTACCATCACCTAGTTATAAACACTTTTTTCACCTCCATCTAAAGAAGAACTGGTGCGCCCATTATTCTTGTCATTTGGTGTATTTTCACTATGTTGAAGCCAGTTCTATTGTATAATGTGTCGGATTTTTTCTGAAGATCACTTTTGTTCGTCTCTTAACATTGCTTATAACTTTTTCATTTCGTATTTCTTAATTGAACTTTTGTTATATACATGTATATATATGTTGTACGCATTCTGTTCAGAATTGGTGTTTTTAAGGGACAATGTTCCCGGAAGGTGACACAGAGGTTCCAGAGAGCACGCATCCAGTTACAAGTTATGTGATTTATTTTGGTTGTTAATCTGTTTAATGAAACTTGATCACAATGTGCCTTGAGGTTCCCTTTAGGTTCATGTTTTATATGTTTGCCCGTCTTCCAAGATGGCCACTATGACAATCAAATTTCAGATAAAACTTTTAAATTCACTTTAATATTCCATTTTCTAGTTTAATATCATTAACATGTTCCATGCATGATGGGTTGGCCTCTATATCAAGTTTGTGTTTTTTATTTGTCTTCAAATATTGAATATGGCACAGTGACCAATAAAGAGTTGTATCGATGGGAAAAGGCCATTAAACATGATATCTCTAAAATGGCTTGAAGGATTTTGATGAAACTTCAAATCACATTGTTTCTTTTGACGGCCCTTTTCAGGTGTGTGTTGTTCATGCCTGCTCTCTCATCCAAAATGGCCACCATCACAAAAATTGGGAAAATTCAAATGCCATCTTTTAAACCACTTATTCTGTTCTGGGTCATCATGTGCATTGAAACTACTTATTCTGTTCTGGGTCATCAGGTGCATTGAAACCACCTATTCTGTTCTGGTTCATCTGGTGCATTGAAACTACTTATGCTGTTCTGGGTCATCAGGTGCATTGAAACTACTTGTTCTGTTCTGGGTCATCAGGTGCATTGAAACTACTTGTTCTGTTCTGTTCTGGGTCATCAGTTGCATTGAAACTACTTTTTTGTTCTGGGTCATCATGTGAATTGAAGCTACTTATTCTGTTTCGGGTCATCAGGTGCATTGAAACTACTTATTCTGTTCTTGGTCATCAGGTGCATTGAAACTACTTATTCTGTTCTGGGTCAGCAGGTGCATTGAAACTAACAATTATATTATTAAAGGGTGTACATCAGGGTTTTCATGGAGTCTACGGTCAAGTCTAGGATGTCAGACTAAAATTTACATGTAATGCTATTTTCTATTTTAAAGAACTAAAACATAATGAATGTGCCTTAAAATGACGCCTTATTTACAAGGAATTTCATTTTGTTTAATGATGCGTGCTATCCTGTGCTACTCACTAGGGTTAATTTAAGCATTTTACTCCTGATTTTAGCTTTTTTTAATTATTAATAAAATATCTTCCAGATTTTATTTTCAAGGGAAGTAATTGTATTAAGTATGTCATTAATTATCCCCCCTGTTTGATTTTTTTTTCTGAAACATTACAGAAATGTTACTCTTGATGTCTAGTTCGTCTGTTCAAATGATGACCTTGTGATCATAAATGGTCAATTCCAGGGATCACATGTTTTGGAAATTTATAAGAAACTCTTTAAAACTCTTATTCACTGAAACTACAAGGCTTAGCAATATAATAGTGCGCATGTGTCATAATGCCATAATTAGCGGATATCTTTCCTCCACGTGATCTAACTCTACTGTTGTCTAATCTGGCAATCTAAAACAAGTCAAGATTATGTCTGGAAAGCGCTTCGAGGCGTTGACTTCTTTTTTTATTATTTAAACTGGTCAATATTTGGGTGTTTAAAGTTAAAAAGAAGAATAAATTGTCAAAATGTGGTTTTAGAAGTCAATTTTCTTTATATATTTTTATAAAAAGAATTTGGGGGACAATACCCCAGAAGGCGACACACGTTCTCTAGAGAGAGAACACATTTAGCTCTAAATTAGCATAAATATATCCATACATCAGTATATGAGTTAAACCTGTCAATCTACATTGGAACATATGGCATTATAAGCCAAATATTATGATGAAATCTTTAAAAAAATACACAATTTACAACTGGTGGGATTGGAAAATTGTGTCTTTCATTGTAAAATGCGTTTTTTCTTATGTGTACCTAGATGAGGTTATTGCTGTCGTGTTGGCATTATCAAGCAGTTGAAAATCCAACAAAACTACTGACTACTCGTCAAGAATATCTTTTTGCGATAGCAAACGCCTCGTTTTTCTTCTCTCTCATAGTTTTCTTCATACAGCGAAGAATACCATCTACTATATATATAACGTTTAATTACCAGGCCCCGCTTGCACAAAACGGTTCACAATTCTCTTCTCACAAATTAAAGAGTATTGTCTCTTAAATTGAATTACAGAATATTAACAAAATCAGCCATGTCCGCTCTCTAACTTGAGTAAATGTTATTCAATGTTAATGATATTTGGCCACAGTCGGTACAATGTCTAGACCAAGTTCGATATTCAGCCTTATCGCCCTATTCACTCTATTGAGTTATGGCCCTTGAATTACAGAATATTAACAAAATCAGCCATGTCCGCTCTCTAACTTGAGTACGTGTTATTCAATCTTAATGATACAATATTATAGGTTATTGCATTTGTATGGCTAAATATTACTTGGAACGAGTTGTTTTGGCAAAGGACGACGAGCTTGCGAGTCGTCCTGCGCCAAAACAACGAGTTCCAAGTAATATTTAGCCATACAAATTCAATAACCTTTTTATTGTATACTTTCATATTGTTTTGATCAATGTTAATTGTATGACTATTACTTTTCATTGTATTTGTGTTATTTTTATAGCTTTTGATGGAATTCCTATCTTGCCATTCAGTTTCATTTTGTGTGGATGATTATTTTGCGCGAAAACGACGTCGACGTCGGATGACGTCATTAAAAACATCAAGCGATTTTCTGAATTTTGTTTACCATTCGATAACGTTAAAAACAGTGGGTGAGTGACCATTTGAATTATTTTATCAATTTTTGCCATAAAAGGTTGAAAAAAAACTCGTATTTTTTTGTTGACACTATAGGAAGGATTCCGTTATTTTTATTTGAAAGTAGTTCCTTATTTCTATTTCGCAGCTCTTAGCAAGCACGAGCAAAAGTTCCCGTGCAATATCAATGCGTGCAATATCGTAGAATATTGCACGCTTAGCTCAATGCAAACTAAACGGGACAATATGAAAGTATACAATAACTATAGGTACAATGTCTAAAATGATAAAAATATCGGTCAGGGAAAGCAGCATTCAAGGATGACAGTCAACCAACAATTTGTTTATAAACGGTGGTTCCATACCTGACGAAAATATTATCTAATAGGAAGATGAGTGCCAAATGCGATATTCAGAACTATCGCCCCCATTTTCTCTAGAGTTATGGCCCTTAAACTAATGAAAATTAACAAAATTAGACATGTCTGCTCTCTAACTTGAGTAAATGTTATTCAGTCTTAATGATACTTGGCCAAATTGTAGGCACCTTGTGAAACGTACAGTCCGCTGATTATCACTCGTCCTAAACTTCATATCACTCTTAGTGGTTTACGAACAATGTTCCTGGGTCCAATTCCACCAACATTTCCAGCTTACACTGGTGGAGGAAGACCCCAGGTGCCCCTCCGAGCAATTTTCGTGCACGGGCGAGCGCCTGGATAGAACCACCGACGTTCCGCAAGCTAGCTGGATAGCTTCCTCACATAAAGATTCCTAGGCCCCTGAGGGATCGAACCTACAGCGGTGAGGGGCAAGTGATTGCAAGTCAGAGACTCTAACCTCTCAGCCACGGACGCACCCTTCTGCCCAATAAAGGGGTGACCTAATATTGTTTTGCTTTATTTGGTACCCTAGAGCTTTATTAGGCAGGGCTACTTCAGGTAACATTAAAGTCAACACTGCCGGGATTACTTTTGACATAGTACCGTGACCTCCATTTTTAATTACACTTCAGTGCTATTTTTAGAAGTACAAGTTTGTTTACATTCCGCCGTGTTAAAAATATGAGCTATTGAAAATTGTTAGATTGTTGAAAATAAACAAATGCATGCAGACAATTTTGTCTGTGTTTCTTTATTACCTCCCAAACAAGTTAATAATAAAAAAAGACACTTCACATTTGATGTGGATTTTATTTGCAAATATGTCCGTCTGCTCGTCCTACAAAAAAGGTCATGATAACATTTTGGAGTCCATTAAAGCAGCACTGACACTGTATTTAAGATGTCTGATGATATTAATCCATCTGATTTCAAGCTGATCTGGGAGGGAATTTTCTCAACTGATGAAGTTGTTGAAGAAATTGAGGTTGATCAGGCCTTTTTACAGCGGTTTGGATAGAATATTGGTTATTATGAAACTGTTTTGCCTGAGGCTGTTGCGGTTGAACGGTTGCTCCACCATGAAAACCCTTCCAGGCTTGAGGTGGTTGAACAGTTGCCCCACCATGAAAACTCTGCCACAGTTGAGGTTAAAATTTAAAACCCGATGTTGAAATGCATAATAATCCATCCGAAGATTGTGAAATGGGTCCTGAAATAAAATAAGATAAGATAATTTGACCAATTACTGAAAAGAAGAGGTGAAATGCGAGAAATATTCCAAATTAAACATGAGCAATTGGATGAGTACATGGCAAACTTGATTTTATCGGTAAGAAAAGAAAATGGTGAAGAATACGAACCGAGTAGTTTGAGAGGAATGGTTTCAAACGTTGATTGCAAACTTAAGCATCACCGGTATCCTCATATCATTATGCAGTCCAATGGACCAACTTTATCGCTGACCCGAAATGCACTGAAAGGAAAACAAAAATCATTAAAGAAGATGGGAAAAGGAAATAAACCAAAACAGGCACAACCGCTTACAGATGAGGAAATATATATTATTTATGAAAGAGAAATCCTACGGGGGAAGCAGTTTAGTGACACTTCTCAACAATGCCTGGCTTAACAAATGTACCCAGTTTGGATTAAGAGGAACTAAGGAACAGTGTGATCTGAGGTAAGTTTTAATAAAGCAATATTTGCTTCCGATTCGAACAAAAAAAAAGAAAGATATAAAAATCGGACAGGGAAAGTAGCATTCAATGACGACAGTCAACCACTAAACATAAAAACAAGCATGCAAACAGACAAACGAGAAGGCAAAAGTAATAAAAAACGCAAACGACATCACAAACACAAAAGGGTTGACAATAGGGGCTTCTGCCTTGAAACGGTCAGTTAGAAGAAAACGAGTCTGTGACTTTACATGTAAAAACATGTTTGACAATCTCTAAAGGGCATGATTTAATTTTTTACTTTCAAAATTTTATATTGAGAATATTATGTCAGTGCCTTTTACTATCAAGTTTATTAGCCTCGGCACGAAAACGAAGAATGGATTCTAAGCCTCGCCTAATAAACTTGTAGTGAAGGCAGTCGTTTCCAGCTGAAATATATTTTAACTATTCCAAAACGCTCGATGAACGAAGAGGTCTATTATCTTATAGTAAAAGGCACAAATTTTGTCCACTAGAATATTTTCCACATTACTGGATTAATTTCCACATAATTTCACGATCAGCTAGGTCGATCGTCACTGTGTTTATTTTCAACGTTTAATAAATAATATGTCAAGTTCAAAGTGTTTTTGTTTTACTATTATGTTGGAAACGAATGTGTTAATTAATAAAACAGTAATAAAAACTTTAGCTTTATATTTTCTTCACATTTACATGGATTTTTTTTTCATCAGAGCGAATCAGGTAGGGAGAATTAGTGGGTACTTCGGTTCTCACTACTCTGAGTATTCATACACATAAGAGAATATTACTGAATGAGACCCGAACAGATGGGAAAAAATACAAGAAGAAACGTAAGCAATTCCATTTTTCTTATATTGTTTATGTGTAAATCTGCATGATAAATAGAATATTATGTCAGTGCCTTTTACTATCAAGTTTATTAGGCTCGACACGAAAACGAAGCCATTTTCGTTTTCTAAGCCTCGCCTAATAAACTTGATAATAAGAGGCACCGACATAATATTCATTTGTATTGTAGTAACATAATTATGTAGTACAAATAAGTCGATGCTAAATTATTACGTGTTTTCATATGTTTGGCTTTATGCTTTATCGGTTGACCGGAAACAATTATTTCATCTATTATATTTAAAACAAGAGTAATTGATGTATTTAAACAAAGTTGGCTCAGCAGTGTGTCGACTGTAATTATCTGTGTACTAATTATCCACATTTTAAAACTGTGTGGATACGAAACTTGCCTAACTGTGTTACCTCGTAAATTTAGATTTATGAAATCAAGATTGAGCTTATCTTCATACAATTTACTAGTATGGAAACAGGGAGATATTCCCAAAATAGAACTGAAAGAGCCCAACGTTCTGTAACATCTACAATAGTAGAACTATTGATAATGAGCATCCTTTTGTCATAGTACGTCCTTTAAACGATACGATTAGAAAGACACGTATTCAGTCTGATTATTATAAACGTCCAAGTGTCATGGAATGTATTGCTTTAATGCAGTCAACTATAGTTAATATTATTTGTCAGTTAAGTAAAAACGTCTGCGATGTATTTGCCCTTAGAAATGTTAATTCAAGTGTAGTGAAGGCAGTCGTTTCGTTTCATCTATTTCAGAACACTATATTTTTTATTGTGTTCGTACTAAACATATTCCAGTTAAATTGTGGCAGTCAATTTTACCATTGTAGGTTCGAATGTATTTAACATATTCATAAACTTAAGTCCGCGGGAACAAATAATTGTCATGCTAAATGGTATGAAATAAATGCAATCTGACTTGTTTAAAAATTGTTATTAATGCTTTCCATTTAATATGGAGTGTTGGACGAGCGGTAACTTGAAAATAACGTATTGCTAGCCATGTGTGAAATTAAAATGTAATGTCATTGACTCTTCCTTATATTTCGCTTCCATAAGGGAGAGTGATGTTATGATGTTTTCAAGAATGAATTTGATAAACTGGTAAGATGAAGTAAACTGTGTGATTCCATACCTGATCTTTTATGTCGTTTCACAAAGGCTGCGTATGGACTCAATTACTAGTTTATCTTTAAACATAACAATTTGTTAACACTTTGTAATATGACTACATACGTCTATTGTACATATTGAATATGAAAAGTATTTTAGAATAACCTGCACATTAGTTATAAGTGTAAGCAAATATGGTCCATGAACTTACGAGTACAGTCATGGAATCAGTTTAATTATATTAAAAGATTCCAACATGAATGTATATATATTAACTTATTCTTATACTTTACTCTATGTGAAAATTTCTCACGTTGTCTATTGTAGTAGTACTTCTGTGTTACTGCATATATTTGTCCTAAATTACTGATTGTCATGTATGTATTATTATTGAATTGTTTGAATGCTTATATGTAAAATTATATTGTATGCACTCCAACTGGGAGGAAAATAAAGAATCAAATCAAAAATATTAAATCGATGGATCAGTTAGGGTTAATATTTATCGTTGAGATTTTAAATATTGGTTTCTTCACAAACATCAATACATAGTCGTTTGTATCCAAAACATACGTTTATAAACTGTATTTGTGTTTAATATTCGGTTCATTTAATTATTGCTTCCACACAATACAAGTGAGTTCAACACGGATGGACTGGATGTTTTATAATGCAGACTTGAAGAACCCGAACTCTCGCTGCATACCATTTGTGTACAATTCAATAATCTGTACTGGAAGTGTTCTAGAACAGTTCTAGAACTATACTGGAACTGTTCTTGAACAGTTCAAGTAAGATAGTTCTAGAACTGTTCTTGAACATAAGTTCAAGAATTTTTGTCTCATCTAACTCAAGAACAGATGAAGCACAGTTCAAGAATAGTTCTTGAACAATCTATCCAGAACAGTTCCTGCACAGTTCCAGAACTCCCTTGGCCACTAATTTAACCTACATAACAGTTAAAGAACAATTCATTAATTGAACCTTCAGAATGCCTGGTCATACTTGGTGAAATGTTACATATGATACTGAAATGAAATAATATCTGCAGTGCTGAATACCATTTTTCTGTCAGCAACAAAAAAAGAAAGTCAATCCGCGAAAACACATGACAATAGGGGTTTCATTTTAAAATACTGTTTCTAAAGACTACATTTAGAAATTTCATCTTTCAAATACAACTATTAAATGTATAAGATGTTTGAACACAATAAGTAATGAAAGTATTATCACAAAACACTTACATTTAATCATTAAATGATGCAAGCACAATCTTCAGTTGGACTGCCATTTTACCGCCAAAAATTCAAAAGAATGGCGTCTGCATTTTATTTGCAATTTTGTCAGAATCACTCAGGTGTCATATATTCTTTACCTACTTAAATGAAGACATGGGCTTTTAATATTAAACTGTTCATGCAATAATGTCATTATCATATATTTGTTTGTTAATAGTAGTATATATTTGTTTAATTAATGAAGATGAACACCTGCGAAACATGTTCTTAATATGTTCTTAAACATTGAACATTTTCAAGAACTATTGAAGAACATTTCAAGAACTGTAATTTTTCTTATAACCTAATACTGTGTTGATGAGCCGTTAAACAACATTCATAAACATTCAGTTTGTTATGGAAAAACCTGTTCTGGAAATGGTGTAATAAATTATGTTGTTTTGTGGAAATACTCAAAAGATTTGAAACTATTGAACTTTAATTTAATCAACACACAATTTAAGTGCTACAAAATATTTGAATTGAATTGAAAGTCTTTATTTATCGAGGGTGACCCAATTAGTTTATACTATATACTAATCTAAATGTCTTTTTATACCAATTTTTTGGATAATTGTTTTCATGTCCCAGCAAAAGCCATCTATGTATACTTGGAATGTGTTCAAGCTACTTAAAACAAAGAAATTTCATATTTCAGTTTAATACCTGTGCCTGTCAGCATTACAAAAATAATGCCTTTTTCAAACGCTGTATCAGTAAGTAGTGTGACTAATAATGGAAGATCACAATAGTTTATTAGGTGGTTAATATTGTGACTAATGCTTACTAATTTAATGTATATTTACATTTGCACAGATGTAATCGATTTGTAACGACATTCCTATTAAGATAACATATTTGTAGATATTTTAAGCACATCTTAATTACATTTCCTATTTGTAGCATGGTCACAGACACTTCTCTTTGTTCAGACACATGTGTAAATCGTTTAATTCAAAATAAGACCTGTCAGAATAACTGTGAGAATAACAGTGAGAATAACTGTTAGAATAACTGAAATAGAGCTGAAATGGACATGCCCATCTCGATGTTTAAATGAACCAACTCAATGAAACCATACTCTATCTATTACTTAAAGGAATTTAGTTCACATTTTAAAGAACATTTGAAGAACTTTAAATAGAGAAGATGTTCTAAAACTGTTCTTAAACAATTTCAAGAACAAATGAAGAACAGTTAAGGAACTTCAAGGGTTTAAATTGTTCTTAATTAGTGCTTAACACTTAAAGTTTAAGAACACTCAAGAGTTGAGAACTAATTAAGAACGGTTTAAGAACCCTTGAAGTTCCTGAACGGTTCTTCATTTGTTCTTCAAATTGTTCAAGAACATTTTTAGAACCTTTGCTCTATTTAAAGGTTCTTGAACTGTTCTAAACTTGTTCAAGAACCTTTCAAGAATATCTTAAGAAAAATTAAACTTCTTGAAATGATCTTCAATAGTTCTTGAAAATGTTCAAGAACATATTAAGAACATATGTTCTAGAACAATGAATCAAGAACAGTTCAGGAACTGTTCTTAATGTTCTAGAACTGTTCATGAACTGTTCTTGAGTATAAGAACAGAGTTTCGCAGGGGTTTTGAGTAGAAAGATGCAATCTGTCAAAGATCATATCCGTCATACACATTTCAATCGGCTGGATCAACTACTTGCCAGTAATGTACTGAAACGTGTGCCTGTCCGTGCTGACGGAAATTGCTTTTTCGCAGCAATTGCTAAATGTGTAAAATTTAATTATTCAATTTTGTCACACATTGATGCATTTAGAAATTCAGTGTGTGACTTAATGATGGAAAACATTGCAAGAAGACTGTCTTTTCCCTGTATTTTTTCGACTTGGTGTTGCTTTCGAATCTATGTCACATATAAAACACCTCTGCCTTTCCCCAAGATGACTCGTACCTACTAGTTTTTGCTTCAAGAATAAAATGTTTTCACAAATTTTGTTTGCAGCAAAAGGGGCTATGTGTCAAATAGCACCTTTTACTCCAATTTTTCTTTGAAAATTGGTCCGTGGAAAAAGGCGCTATATACAAAATTGATTATATTGATTGAACTATTGGTTTATTATTGGTTAAAATATGATTAATAAATAGTAGAAATATAATCCCAAATATGTGCTTAGTTTCGTTTTTTAGAATTAAAATCCTGATTTTTCACAAGTCCTTAAACCTTTAAACGCGATTTTCTCGAAATAATGAAAAATGCACATAGCACCTTTTACCTCTAAGGGGGCAATATATACTAGTAGTCTGTAGCGACAAAACTAATATATATACTAGTAGTTAATAACGACACATCTAACATATAGACTAGTAGTCTATAGCGACACATATGGCGTATAGTTATAGTCTATAGCGACACAACTAACAAAAAGACTCCATATACACTAGTAGTCTGTAGCGACACAACTAACAAATATACTAATATATAGACTAGTAGTCTATGGCGACACAACTAACATATTGACTAGTTGACTATGGCGAAACAACAAACATATAGAATACTAGTCTATAGCGACACAACTAACATATAGACTAGTAGACTATAGCGACAAAACTAACATATAGACTAGTAGTCTGTAGCGACACAACTAACATATAGACTAGTAGTTAAAAGCGAAATATCTAACATATAGACTAGTAGTCTATATCGGCACAACCGACATATAGTCTAGTAGTCTATAGCGACGCAACTAACATATAGACTAGTAGACTAAAGCGACACAACTAACATATATACAAGTAGTCTATATCGACACAACTTACATATAGACTAGAAAACTATAGCGACACAATTAACATATAGACTAGTAGTCTATAGCGAGACTAGTAGTCTATAGTGACACAACTAATATATAGACCAGTAATTTATACCGACACAACTAACATATATACTAGTAGACTATAGCGACAAAACTAACATATATACTAGTAATCTGAAGCGACACAACTAATATATAGACTAGTAGTTAATAACGACACATCTAACATATAGACTAGTAGTCTATAGCGACACAAATAACATATAGACTAGTAGCTGATAGCGACAAAACTAACATATATACTAGTAGTCGTTAGCGACAAAATTAATAAATAGACTAGTAGTTAATAACGACACATCTAACATATAAACCAGTAGTCTACAGCGACACAACTGATGTATAGTTATAGTCTATAGAGACACAGCTAACATATAGACTACATATACACTAGTAGTCTATACCGACATAACTAACAAATATACTAGTAGTCTATAGCGACACAACTAACATATATACTAATATATAGACTAGTAGTCTATGGCGACACAACTATCATATAGACTAAATGACTATAGCGACAAAAGTAACATATAGACTACTAGTCTATAGCGACACAACTAACTTACAGACTAATAGAATATAGCGATAAAACTAACATATAGACTAGTATGTAGCGACACAACTAACATATAGACTAGTAATTAAAAGCGAAATATCTAACCTATAGACTAGTAGTCTATAGCGACACAACTGACATATAGTCTAGTTGTCTATAGCGACACAACTAACATATAGACTAGTAGACTTTATCGACACAACTAACATATAGACTAGTGGTCTATAGCGACACAACTAACATATAGACTAGAAGACTATAGCCACACAATTAACATATAGACTAGTAGTCTATAGCGACACAACTAACGTATAGACACAACTAACATAAAGACTAGTAGACTATAGCGCCAAATCTAACATATATACTAGTAGGCTGAAGCGACACAACTAATTGAAGACTAGTAGTTAATAACGACACATCTAACATATACACTAGTAGTCTATAGCGACACAACAAACATTTAGACTAGTAGCTTATAGCGACAAAATTAACATATATAATAGTAATCTGTAGCGACAAAACTAATATATAGACTAGTAGTTAATAACGACACATCTAACATATAGACTAGTAGTCTATAGCGACACAACTGACGTATAGTTATAGTCTATAGCGACACAACTATCATATAGACTAGTAGACTATAGCGATACAACTAACATATAGACTAGTAGACTATAGCGACAAATCTAACATATATACTAGTAGGCTGAAGCGACACAACTAACATATAGACTAGTAGTTAATAACGACATATCTAACATGAAGACTTGTAGTCTATAGCGACACACCAAACATTTAGACTATTAGCTTATAGCGACAAAACTAACATATATAATAGTAATCTGTAGCGACAAAACTAATATATAGACTAGTAGTTAATAACGACACATCTAACATATAGACTAGTAGTCTATAGCGACACAACTGACGTATAGTTATAGTCTATAGCGACACAACTGACATATAGACTAGTAGACTATAGCGATACAACTAACATATAGACTAGTAGTCTATAGCGACAAAATTAACATATAGACTAGTAGGTAGACTATAGTGACAAAATTAACATATATACTAGTAGTCTATAGCGACACAACTAACGTATAGGCTAGTAATCTATACAGACACAACTAAAATATAGACTAGTAGACTATAGCGACACAAGTTACATATAGACTAAAAGACTACATATACACTAGTAGTCTATAGAGACACAATTAACATATAGACTAGTGGTCTATAGTGAAACAACCAACATATAGTCTAGCAGACTATAACGACACAAGTAACATATGGATGAATAGAATACATATATACTAGTAAACTATAGCGACACAACTAACATATATACTAGTAGTCCATACCGAAACAACTAACATATGGACTAGAAGTGAAGTCTATAGCGACACAACTAACATATAGACTGGTAGACTATAGCGACAAAACTAACATATAAACTAGTAGACTATAGCGACAAAATTAACATATAGACTAGTAGTCTATAGCGACACAACTAACTTATAGACTAGTAGTCTATACCGACACAAATAACATATAGACATGTAGACTATAGCGACACAAGTTACATATAGACTAACAGACTACATATACACTAGTAGTCTTTAGAGACACAATTAACTTTAGACTAGTAGTCTATAGTGAAACAACCAGCATATATTCTAGCAGACTATAGCGACACAAGTGACATATAGATTAATAGAATACATATATACTAGTAAACTATAGCGACACAACTAACATATAGACTAGTAGTCTATACGAAATAACTAACATATAGACTAGTAGACTAAAGCGACACAACTAACATATATACTAATAGATTTACTAGTAGTCTATAGCCACAAAACTAACAAAAATACTTGTGGTCTTATGCGACACATCTAAAATATCGACTAGTAATCTATAGCAACACAACTGACATATAATCATAGTCTATAGCGACACAACTAACATATAGAATAGTACTCTATAGCGACACATCTAACATATAGACTAGTAGTCTATAGCGAAACAAATAACATCACAACGGGAACATATAGACTAGTAGTCTATAGCGACACAACTAACATATAGACAAGTAGACTATAGCGACAAAACTAACATATAGACTAGTAGTCTATAGCGACACAACTAACATATAGACTAGTAGTGTATACTGAAACAAATAACATATAGACTTGTAGACTAAAGCGACACAACTAACATATAGACTACATTTACACTAGTGGTCTATAGCGACACAACTAACATATAGACTAGTAGAATATAGCGACACAACTAACATATAGACTACTAGTCTATAGCGACACAACCATTATATAGCCTGGTAAACTATAGCGTCCAAAGTAACATATAGACTAGTAGTCTGTAGCGACACAACTAACATACAGACTAGTAGTTAATAGCGACACATCTATCATATAGACTAGTAGTCTATATCGACACCACCGACATATTGTCTAGTAGTCTATAGCGACAAAACGAACATATAGCCTAGTAAGACTATAGCGACACAACTTACATATAAACTAGTAGTCTATAACGACACGACTAACATATAGACAAGTAGACTATAGCGACAAAGCTAACATATATAAGTCTAGAGCAACACAGCTAACGTATAGACTAGTAGTATATACCGACACAACTAACATATAGACTAGTAAACAATAGCGACACAAGTTACATATAGACTAATGTTCTACATATACACTAGTAGTCTTTAGCGACACAACTAACCTATAGACTTGTAGTCTATAGTGAAACAACCAACTTATAGTCTAGAAAACTATAGCGACACAAGTAACATATATATTAATAGACTACATATAGACTAATATACTATAGCGACACAACTAACATATATACTAGTAGACTATAGCGACAGAAGTTACATATAGACTAATATACTACATATACACTAGTAGTCTTTAGCAATACAACTAACATATAGACTAGTAGTCTATAATGAAACAACCAACATAGTATAGTCTAGCAGACTATAACGACACAAGTAACATATATATTAATAGATTAAATATAATTACAGACTAGTAGACTATAGCGACACATCTATCATATATACTGTTAATCTATAGCGACACAACTAACATATATACTAGTAATCTATAGCGACACAACTATCATATAGACTAGTAAACTATAGCGACACAACTAGCATATATACTAGTATTCATAGCGACACAACTATCATATAGTCTAGTAGTATATAGCGACACTTTTAACATATATACTAGTAGACTATTGCAACACAACTAACATTTAGACTAGTAGACTATAGCGAAACAAATAATATCACAATGGGAACATATAGACTAGTGGTCTGTAGCGACACAACTAACATATAGACTAGTAGACTATAGCGACTCAACTATCATATAGATTGGTAGTCTATAGCAACACAACTAACATATAGACTAATAGACTACACATAGTCTAGTAGTCTATGGCGACACAACTAACATAATTGATATACTAGTAGTCTATAACGACACAACTTACTTCACACTAGCATAACAACGGGAACATATAGACTAACAGCACATTAGCATAACAACAGGAACATATATACTAGTACAGTGACATATCTAATATCACTCTAGCATAACAACGGGAATAAATACACTAGTATAACGACATACGAGGGTCATCCCAGAAATATTGAGACTTTTGCTATAACATTTTTATTATATTCATTTAAAAAGATATTTGGCACCAATGCAGTTTCATATATTATCTTCTATTTCCGAAAGTGACAGTATTACTGATGGCACGAAACACAAGTTTTGTCGTCGCTATAACAACCATATAATGCTGATGCGGGGAGGGTCTATACGGTCTCTTGAGTTGCTTAAGAAATAGTGAGATTACCAGTGAATATAGACGTCAAATTTGGCGCGCTTAAGTGTGTGTGTTAGACGACGCCACACGCACACGCTCAGTAAATTTTGACGTCATATTTGTTTCCGTTAGTAAACAGTCGGTAAACAATGAGTAGCAGCAAACTTAAAGACCAGAAAAAAATGACGTCAACAGATCCGCATGGAAGTCGCACAGTAATCAAATTTTGATTTGAACTTGGGCAGACACCTACCCAAACATTGAAACTAATTAACCGATCGTCTATGAAGTCAACTGTATCTCGTGCACTCGTGTTCAGGTGGCACAAGCGTTTTAGTGAAGGACGTGCATCGTTACAAGATGATAAAAAGAATTGAACGTGTTTGACATCATTGTTGCAGTTCACGACGTCGTGACGTCGCTATGACCGTCCCCGCTTCAGCATTGTACTCCTTGGACACATATGAACATTTTTAACATTATATGTACAATTATCATGATTCTTGGTAATCTGGTGCACAAAAGATGAAACTACATTTCTTGGGTTTTTTAATGTTGTATTCCCAACGACCTTTGAATAAGAGCAAAAGTCTCAATACTTTTGGGATGACCCTCGTATATATACTATCACACTAAAATAACAACGGGAATGTTTAGACCAGTATAGAGACACATCTAATATCACACTAGCATAACAACGGGAACATACATACATACTACATACTACATACTACATACCTCACAAACTATTTTGTTTGTAATAAACTATTTTATTTCATCATTTGGTACATGACATGTTATTACAATTCAGTACATTATAAACATAGATGACATAATTTATGTTTATGGTTAAGAGAGTTTTAAAAGAAAGAGATAAAAGAGGAGGATAGATTTATATAAAAATCAGTAGAAAGAGATAAGAAAGAGATAAGAAGGAAGTTTTTTACCAGCAGGTGAAAAGGACAGTAATAAGATGAGAAAGGATAGAACAATAGATACTGCTTTCCCTTTGTATATCTGTAAAGTGGTTTGTCACTTTCTTTAAGTTTGATATATGCAATAATAATACGTATAATATGTTAAAACATAGTGTACGTCAGTGGTCTCGGAAGTTTTGCCATTTTTTATCGTGAATTTCTAGTTTATCTCGGTTCATAGCTATTTGTCTTTCGATTTCAATTTGTCTATATGAATAGTTTTTATATCTGCAAAACATTGGCACTGTTTTTAAAATATTTTGCGCTAATTATAATGAAATGTTTTACATTTAGCATATCACCTGTTTTTTCGATTCCGAATGAGATTTTTCTTAAGTCCAAAGGTAAGTTCAAGTGTATGATTTTTAGATATAAGGAAAGTTCAGACCATGTGTGAATGCAAATGTTGTGTATGCATGCATTCCCAGAAAAGGTGGTTTACTGATTCTATATCCATATTACAAAACTCACACAGATTTGAGTTGACCATCTTGAATTTGAGCAGAGATTTGCTTGTTGGAATTATTCTCATAACATACTTGTATTGAAAGTTTCTTAGTTTTGTATTAATTGTTGCTTTTATTGCTATAGTATATACATTTTACCACTTAATATTTTGAAATATATTTTTCCATTTTAGTTGTGGTTTATTATTTGTTGTATAATCCTGTTTTACTTGATAGTCATATAGAAACTTGTTTGTTTGTTTCGAGCCAAGAAGTTTTTCAAGCATCGTCTCATTTCTTTTTTCATTAATACATTCCTTTTTAAGTTGCATTTTCCATTCCTTTGGAATACATGTTATTATTGATGCATATTTTAAAAAGTCAGCTTCAGGAACCTGATATAGTTCTCTAAAGTCCTTAAAGGTATAAACATCTTTTGTTCTGTAATCAAAGATTTGCTCAATATATTTTATTCCTCTAGTGTACCATCTTTTAATAAATAATGTTTTGTAGCCGACTTTTATATTTGAGTGATTCCAAATAATTTCTTTACTGATATTTGTATAATTATAACTTCCTTGTATATCCTTCCATTAAATAAGTACATCTCTTAGAAAATCATTTTCTGGGAACAATTTTTTTTTTTAATTTTCAACCACCAATTTGGTGATCCATTTATTCTCCCCGTCATTGGTGCATGGGGGTCGGGAAGGGTCATCCCCCGATGCACGTTAAGAGTATGTGGCATGATATTTTTACACTGAGGGTGTTTGCAGGAAGACTGAATCTCCTCTTTAGTATCTAAAACTCTGTAAATTATAAGCTTTTAGCTTCGCATACTCAGCTTATATAAAGCTCTGTAAATTATTAAATTGTACTCCACCCATGACACCCATGACCAAGTAATGGATAGAAAGTTTTTACTCTAAGTATATGTCTTATGATGTATGATTCAATGCATATTGACATGAAATGTGTACTTGTTTTTACTTATACAAGAGATATCTCACATCATGATGTAGATTATTAAGGGGTAATGACAGGTATCTAGTTATCATTTAAACAACATAATGAAGTAAATATATTATTAAAAGCAGTAGAAGAATGAATTGTTTAGTGTTTGTCATACCCCTTTATTACACAAACATTCATTCAATATATTTTGGAAAAAGAAACATAGTGAAGGTTTTTGGTAGAAAAAAATGGCATGGTAATTAACTCACGAAAAAGAAATATGTATATAATGGAAAAACATATTGGAAAAAAGATTATGTAGAAAAAGGAAGGGCAAAAGGTAAATGCTATATATTGCAGCAAGTGTCTAGATTCACAATATTATGGTTCAGCAAAAATGTTCTCGGCCCTATATTTTATGAAAATATGTATCTTTTGAGTTTTTATAAGCAATGTATTTATCAGTTTTATAAACTGTTTTTAAATAATAAATAAAATGTGTACATGATGGTACAGAATTATTTTGTTTTTGAAAGAATATATGATATTTTCCTAATACTAAAATCTTGTTCAGTATAATATCTAATTTGTCATTCCCTAATAAAATATCGGAGTCTGACCAGTTTGTTACAGTCTCAGTACATTTGCTATTAATGAAAGTAGACAAGTTTGACCAAAACAATTTTGAAACTTCGCAGTCATAAAAGAGATGTTTAATTGTTTCCACCGTTTTATTACAAAAAGTACACATATCTGAATCAGCAATGTTCATCTTTTAAAGTAAATAATTGGTACCCAGAATCCTATGGTTGATCCTGTATTGAAACCATTGGTGTCTTACATCTTGATTTATTTTAAATGTTATAGCAAATATTTTGTACCAATTCAGGTGTCTATTATTAAGTTCTTTATTCCATTTTGTTACCGCCGATGGGATTATATTTTTTATTATCATTGCATCATAGATTGATCTGCTTCCTTTAATGTCTTTTAAAATAGTCGATAGATAAAATGGGATTATAGGGTTTTTACCCTTGCTTATAGCCTGTGGGAATTTGTGTGAGTGTAGTAACCTTTTAACTGATGCAATAACACCTTCATATTCTAAAAAATTGGATTTTATTCCATAAGTTTCTTTAAAGACCTGAAAAGGTAATAAATTGCCGTAATCATCAATCAGGTCATTGATTGAAATAACTCCTTATGAGAACCAGTGGTTGAAAAAAATTGTTGAGCCTCCGACCTTTATATCTTCATTGTACCATAAAGGAACACCATGAAACTGATACCATAAGGTTGGCGAAATATTACGTAGATAATATTTATAACTTTCAAAGACATCTTTTCAGAAAGGATTATCTAATGTTTTTAAATGTTTATCTATATAATTTATGCCAAAGCAAGTGAACTGTTTTATCGATGGGTACATTTCTTGGACAATGTTCAAACAATTATTTTCACTTTTTAGAAGCCGTCTTATCCACGTTATTTTCAAAGATTTAAAAAAGTATTCAATATCAATCATTCTTAAACCGCCTCGATTTTTGTCTTGATATATAACCTGACGTTTAACTTTGTCTTTTTTACCACTCCACAAGAAATTAAAGATTAATGTTTTTAATTCATTTATTACCTTTTGGTGGGGATTGGGTAATGCTGAAATTAGATGAGTTATTTTTGGAATTGCTAGGCTCTTTATAACTGTAATTTTACCAATTGGTGAGAGAATCCTCTTTGACCAGCTAATCAAAAGATTATTTATCTCTTTAATTTTATTTTTATAATTTATAGTACATATTTGATCTAGGTCCACCGAAAATTTAATACCTAATAGAGTGAAGGAATCATATTCCCAGCACAGTTCATATTCTCTACATATTTTAACGTTACATCGTTTTCTGCAACCTATACAAATGACTTTAGTTTTGTCCAAATTTATATTAAGGCCGGAGACTCTCGCATAAAATTGTAAGAGTGTGTCTTAGAGATTTTTCAGAACCATCCAGTACTAATGTAGTATCATCTGCATATTGTGAGATTAGGTGTTCTTTGGAACCTATTTTGAAGCCGGTAATATTTATATTATTCCTTATCAAGACAGCCAATACTTCTGCACACAGAATGAATATATAGGGAGACAATGGGTCGCCCTGACAACAACCTCGATGTATAGTGAACCAGTCTAAGAGGTGCCCATTCACTATTACACAAGATTCTATATTGGTATAAAATACCTTTATCCATCTTTTAAAGACATGGCCAAAATTATAGAAGTCAAGCACTTGGAAAATAAAGTCCCACGCGAGCGAGTCAAAAGCTTTTTCAAAGTCAATTAGAAGGAGTAGCCCAGGTAAATTGTATTTTTCAGCATACAACATAATATCATATACTAATCTAGTATTTTCACCCATATACCGCCCAGCTAAGAAACCAGTTTGATCTTTATGAATTAAAGATTGTAAAACAAGCTTTAATCTTCTAGCTATACATGCAGATGATAACTTATAAGCCACATTTAAAAGAGATATCGGACGCCAATTCTTTAAATATAATTTATCTTTGTCTCCTTTTGGGATACATGTGATTACGCCCTGTGTTTGAGAAATGGACAACTGCCCCTTGGTGAAGCCATAATTAATTGACCGTAGAACAAAGTGTTCAATATCTGACCAGAAGAATTTATAGAATTCTACTGTAAAGCCAGAATTTCCTGGGCTCTTGTCATTGGGCATTTGTTTCAAACTTTGAAGCATCTCCTCATATGTAATATTTGGTTCAAGTGTTTGTTTAGTGTCATCGTCCAACTTCGGGATTTCACATTTTGAAAAGAGGTCATTTAGATCTACTGTTTCGGTCGAGTGATGAGAATACAGGTTTTTATAAAATGTCATTGTTTCGTTTATTATACCATTTTGAGATTTAATAACAGTATTGCCTTTGGACATTAAACTTGACATACATTTTGAAGTGAAATTTTTATTTTCTAAATTACAAAAGTATTTTGATGGTTTTTCCCCCTCTTGAATCCATTTTGCTCTTGATCTTATTCGGATACACTCCAACTTTTTTCTCTAATTTCATAAAGTTCTTTTCGTTTACTTTCAAGTAATGTATGATTAGTATTGATTTCTTTTTCAAGTGAATCTATATCTGCTATAAGATTTTGCTCACGCTTGTCTTGTGTTTTTTTAAATGTGAAGAGTATGATATAGTTTTTCCCCTTCTTTTCTGGGAACAATTTGATAATATCAGCTTTATCTGTATTACATTCGAATAAAAACGTTCCCCCACATTTTCAAGTGTATCCGTGTATATTTTTTTACAGATTCCATTATTAGTGTTATCCAGTATTCTTTTAACCCAACTGGCTTTTAAAAATTATTCACATCGATCATTTTGATTCCTCCGTTTTCATAATCTTGAATGACCATGCTTCTTTTAATTTTATCTGGTTTATTATCCCAAAGAAAGTTATACATAATATCATTAATCATTTTGATTTTCTCTTTTGACGGATTCGGTAAAACAGCTAGTGGGTAGATGAGTTTTGGAAACGCAAAACATTTTAAAACAGTAATTTCCCCAAGCAGTGTTAGTTTCCTATGTTGCCAACTTTTCAAGCAGTTCTGAAATGCTTGTATTTTGGGGTCTAAGTTTGAAGAGAATATGTATTTTCTATCGGTATGAAATGTCATTCCAAGTGTTATGGCATAATCTGAACACCAATTACATTTCTTTTTGATGCAGTTATAAAATATATCTATCAAAGTTTCAAAAGATTTTATTGAACCATCTGTAACAAACGTTGCATCATCGGCAAAGAAAATATTTTTTTATTTCTTGACCTGCTATTATAACTCATTTAACATTTTCGTTCTGTGAAATTTCATAAGATAATAACTCAATGCAGATGATAAAAAGATATGGGGAGAGGTGAAAACCTTGACGCACATCTCTTTCTATTGGGAAGAAATCAGAAAGAAATCCATTATTTATAACACAACTTTTCGCATCCAAATAGAATAACTGGACCCAGTTCGTAAGTGTGTCTCCAAAGTTGAAGTGTTTTAAACATTTACAAATAAACTTCTAATTTATGCTGTCAAACGCCTTTTCAAAATCCGAGAAAAATAGTAGCGCCGGATTGTCAAGTTTTTCCACGTTATCTAATACTTCAAATAAAACTCTGATATTTTCACCTCTCAAACTACTCGGTTCGTATTCTTCACCATTTTCTTTTTTTACCGATAAAAGGAAGTTTGCCATATACTCATCCAAATGGTCATGTTCAATTTGGAATTTTTCTCCTTTTCTTTTCAAAAACCGGTCAAATTATCTTATGTCAGTTTGAGTTTTTTACCTGTGTTATTATTTTCCTGATCATCAATGTTCTGATGAATTGACACAAATTCATTCTTCTTATTTCAGGATCTATTTCACAATCTTCTTGTGCACCTGATGTACCTCCGGATGGATTATCATCATTTCAACCATCGGGTTTTCAAGTTAACAATATTGAGTATTGTTAGATTGTTTTAAAACAGATAAAGCTGATATTATCAAATTGTTCCCAGAAAATAAGGGGAAAAACTATATATCATACTCTTCACATTTAAAAAACACAAGACAAGCGTGAGCAAAATCTTATAGCAGATATAGATTCACTTGAAAAAGAAATCAATACTAATCATACATTACTTGAAAGTAAAAGAAAAGAACTTTATGAAATTATCAAACTTAAAGAAAGTGACAAAAAACCACTTTACAGATATACAAAGGGAAAGCAGTATCTATTGTTCTATCCTTTCTCATCTTATTACTGTCCTTTTCACCTGCTGGTAAAAAACTTCCTTCTTATCTCTTTCTTATCTCTTTCTACTGATTTTTATATAAATCTATCCTCCTCTTTTATCTCTTTCTTTTAAAACTCTCTTAACCTTAAACATAAATTATGTCATCTATGTTTATAATGTACTGAATTGTAATAACATGTCATGTACCAAATGATGAAATAAAATAGTTTATTACAAACAAAAAAGTTTGTGAGGTATGTAGTATGTAGTATGTAGTATGTATGTATGTAGTATGTAGTATGTAGTATGTAGTATGTAGTATGTATGTATGTTCCCGTTGTTATGCTAGTGTGATATTAGATGTGTCTCTATACTAGTCTAAACATTCCCGTTGTTATTTTAGTGTGATAGTATATATACGAGGGTCATCCCAAAAGTATTGAGACTTTTGCTCTTATTCAAAGGTCGTTGGGAATACAACATTAAAAAACCCAAGAAATGTAGTTTCATCTTTTGTGCACCAGATTACCAAGAATTATGATAATTGTACATATAATGTTAAAAATGTTCATATCTGTGCAAGGAGTACTATGCTGAAGCGGGGACGGTCATAGCGACGTCACGACGTCGTGAACTGCAACAATGATGTCAAACACGTTCAACTCTTTTTATCATCTTGTAACGATGCACGTCCTTCACTAAAACGCTTGTGCCACCTGAACACGAGTGCACGAGATACAGTTGACTTCATAGACGATCGGTTAATTAGTTTCAATGTTTGGGTAGGTGTCTGCCCAAATTCAAAACAAAATTTGATTACTGTGCGACTTCCATGCGGATCTGTTGACGTCATTTTTTTCGGGTCTTTAAGTTTGCTGCTACTCATTGTTTACCGACTGTTTACTAACGGAAACGAATATGACGTCAAAATTTACTGAGCGTGTGCGTGTGGCGTCGTCCAACACACACACTAAAGCGCGCCAAATTTGACGTCTATATTCACTGGTAATCTCACTATTTCTTAAGCAACTCAAGAGACCGTATAGACCCTCCCCGCATCAGCATTATATGGTTGTTATAGCGACGACAAAACTTGTGTTTCGTGCCATCAGTAATACTGTCACTTTCGGATATAGAAGATAATATATGAAACTGCATATCTTTTTAAATGAATATAATAAAAATGTTATAGCAAAAGTCTCAATATTTCTGGGATGCCCCTCGTATGTCGCTATACTAGTGTATTTAATCCCGTTGTTATGCTAGAGTGATATTAGATATGTCACTGTACTAGTATATATGTTCCTGTTATTATGCTAATGTGCTGTTAGTCTATATGTTCCCGTTGTTATGCTAGTGTGAAGTAAGTTGTGTAGCTATAGACTACTAGTATATCAATTATGTTAGTTGTGTCGCCATAGACTACTAGACTATGTGTAGTCTATTAGTCTATATGTTAGTTGTGCTGCTATAGACTACCAATCTATATGATAGTTGAGTCGCTATAGTCTACTAGTCTATATGTTAGTTGTGTCGCTACAGACTACTAGTCTATATGTTCCCATTGTGATATTATTTGTTTCGCTATAGTCTACTAGTCTATATGTTAAAAGTGTCGCTATATACTACTAGACTATATGATAGTTGTGTCGCTATGAATACTAGTATATATGCTAGTTGTGTCGCTATAGTTTACTAGTCTATATGCTTGTTGTGTCGCTATAGACTACTAGTCTATATGATAGTTATGTCGCTATAGATTACTAGTATATATGTTAGTTGTGTCGCTATAGATTAACAGTATATATGATAGATGTGTCGCTATAGTCTACTAGTCTGTAATTATATTTAATCTATTAATATATATGTTACTTGTGTCGTTATAGTCTGCTAGGCTATACTATATTGGTTGTTTCACTATAGACTACTAGTCTATATGTTAGTTGTATTGCTAAAGACTACTAGTGTATATGTAGTATATTAGTCTATATGTAACTTCTGTCGCTATAGTCTACTAGTATATATGTTAGTTGTGTCGCTATAGTATATTAGTCTATATGTAGTCTATTAGTATATATGTTACTTGTGTCGCTATAGTTTTCTAGACTATAAGTTGGTTGTTTCACTATAGACTACAAGTCTATAGGTTAGTTGTGTCGCTAAAGACTACTAGTGTATATGTAGAACATTAGTCTATATGTAAATTGTGTCGCTATAGTTTAATAGTCTATATGTTAGTTGTGTCGGTATAGACTACTAGTCTATACGTTAGCTGTGTCGCTCTAGACTAATATGTGTTAGCTTTGTCGCTATAGTTTACTTGTCTATATGTTAGTCGTGTCGTTATAGACTACTAGTTTATATGTTAGTTGTGTCGCTATAGTCTTACTAGGCTATATGTTCGTTTTGTCGCTATAGACTACTAGACAATATGTCGGTGGTGTCGATATAGACTACTAGTCTATATGATAGATGTGTCGCTATTAACTACTAGTCTGTATGTTATTTGTTTCGCTACAGACTACTAGTCTATATGTTACTTTGGTCGCTATAGTTTACCAGGCTATATGTTAGTTGTGTCGCTATAGACTAGTAGTCGATATGTTAGTTGTGTCGCTATATTCTACTAGTCTATATGTTAGTTGTGTCGCTATAGACCACTAGTGTAAATGTAGTCTATATGTTAGTTGTGTCGCTTTAGTCTACAAGTCTATATGTTATTTGTTTCAGTATACACTACTAGTCTATATGTTAGTTGTGTCGCTATAGACTACTAGTCTATATGTTAGTTTTGTCGCTATAGTCTACTCGTCTATATGTTAGTTGTGTCGATATAGACTATTAGTATATATGTTCCCGTTGCGATGTTATTTGTTTCGCTATAGACTACTAGTCTATATGTTAGATGTGTCGCTATAGAGTACTATTCTATGTTAGTTGTGTTGCTATATACTATGATTATATGTCAGTTGTGTTGCTATAGATTACTAGTCGATATTTTAGATGTGTCGCATAAGACCACAAGTATTTTTGTTAGTTTTGTCGCTATAGACTACTAGTAAATCTATTAGTATATATGTTAGTTGTGTCGCTTTAGTCTACTAGTCTATATGTTAGTTATTTCGTATAGACTACTAGTCTATATGTTAGTTGTGTCGCTATAGTTTACTAGTATATATGTATTCTATTAATCTATATGTCACTTGTGTCGCTATAGTCTGCTAGAATATATGCTGGTTGTTTCACTATAGACTACTAGTCTATATGTTAATTGTGTCTCTAAATACTACTAGTGTATATGTAGTCTGTTAGTCTATATGTAACTTGTGTCGCTATAGTCTACTTGTCTATATGTTATTTGTGTCGGTATAGACTACTAGTCTATAAGTTAGTTGTGTCGCTATAGACTACTAGTCTATATGTTAATTTTGTCGCTATAGTCTACTAGTTTATATGTTAGTTTTGTCGCTATAGTCTACCAGTCTATATGTTAGTTGTGTCGCTATAGACTTCACTTCTAGTCCATATGTTAGTTGTTTCGGTATGGACTACTAGTATATATGTTAGTTGTGTCGCTATAGTTAACTAGTATATATGTATTCTATTCATCTATATGTTACTTGTGTCGTTATAGCCTGCTAGACTATATGTTGGTTGTTTCACTATAGACCACTAGTCTATATGTTAATTGTGTCTCTATAGACTACTAGTGTATATGTAGTCTGTTAGTCAATATGTAACTTGTGTCGCTATAGTCTACTAGTCTATATTTTAGTTGTGTATGTATAGATTACTAGCCTATACGTTAGTAGTGTCGCTATAGACTACTAGTATATATGTTAATTTTGTCGCTATAGTCTACCTACTAGTCTATATGTTAATTTTGTCTCTATAGACTACTAGTCTATATGTTAGTTTTATCGCTATAGTCTACTAGTCTATATGTTAGTTGTGTCGCTATAGACTATAACTATACGTCAGTTGTGTCGCTATAGACTACTAGTCTATATGTTAGATGTGTCGTTATTAACTACTAGTCTATATATTAGTTTTGTCACTACATATTATTATTATATATGTTAGTTTTGTCGCTGTAAGCTACTAGTCTAAATGTTTGTTGTGTCGCTATAGACTACTAGTCTATATGTTAGATGTGTCGTTATTAACTACTAGTCTATATATTAGTTGTGTCGCTTCTGCCTACTAGTATATATGTTAGATTTGTCGCTATAGTCTACTAGACGTTATGTTAGTTGTGTCGGTATAGACTACTTGTATATATGTTAGTTGTGTCGCTTTAGTCTACTAGTCTATATGTTAGTTGTGTCGCTATAGACTACTAGACTATATGTCGGTTGTGCCGATATAGACTACTAGTCTATATGTTAGATATTTCGCTTTTAACTACAAGTCTATATGTTAGTTGTGTCGCTACAGACTACTAGTCTATATGTTAGTTTTGTCGCTATAGTCTACTAGTCTATATGTTAGTTGTGTCGCTATAGACTAGTATTCTATATGTTTGTTGTTTCGCCATAGTCAACTAGTCAATATGTTAGTTGTGTCGCCATAGACTACTAGTCTATATATTAGTATATTTGTTAGTTGTGTCGCTACAGACTACTAGTGTATATGTAGTCTTTTTGTTAGTTGTGTCGCTATAGACTATAACTATACGTCATATGTGTCGCTATAGACTACTAGTCTATATGTTAGATGTGTCGTTATTAACTACTAGTATATATATTAGTTTTGTCGCTACAGACTACTAGTATATATATTAGTTTTGTCGCTACAAGATACTAGTCTATATGTTAGTTGTGTCACTATAGACTACTAGTTCATATGTTAGATGTGTCGTTATGAACTACTAGTCTATATATTAGTTGTTTCGGTATTGTATTCTAGTCTATATGTTAGTTGTGTCAGTATAGACTTCTAGTCTATATGTTGGTTGTGTCGCGATAGACTACTAGACTATATGCCGGTTGTGTCTCTATAGATATTTCGCTTTTAACTACTGGTCTATATGTTAGTTGTGTCACTACAGACTACTAGTCTATATGTAAGTTTTGTCGCTATAGTCTACTAGTCTATTTGTTAGTTGTGTTGCTATAGTCAACTAGTATTTATGTTAGTTGTGTCGCCATAGACTACTAGTCTGTATATTAGTATATATGTTAGTTGTGTCGCTATAGACTACTAGTGTATATGTAGTCTATATGTTAGTTGTGTCGCTTTAGTCTACTAGTCTATATGTCAGTTGTTCGGTATAGACTGTTAGTCTGAATGTTAGTTGTGTCGCTATAGACTACTATTCTATATGTTAGTTGTGTCGCTATAGTCTACAAGTCTATATGTTAGTTGTGTCGCTATAGACTACTAGTCTATATGTTCTCGTTGTGATGTTATTTGTTTCGGTATAGACTACTAGTCTATATGTTAGTTGTGTCGCTATAGAGTACTAGTCTATATGTTATTTGTGTCGCTATAGTCTACTAGTCTATATGTTAGTTGTGTCGATATAGACTATGACTATATGTCATTTGTGTCACTATAGACTACTAGTCTGTATCGTTATTAACTACTTGTCTATATATTAGTTGTGTCGCTACAGACTACTAGTATATATGTTAGTTTTGTCGCTATAGTCTACTGGTCTATATGTTAGTTGTGTCGCTATAGACTATTAGTCTATATGTTACTTTAGTCACTATAGACTACTAGTATATATATTAGTCTATATGTTAGTTGTGTCGCTATAGATTACTAGTATATTTGTTAGTTGTGTCGCTATAGACTACTAGTGTATATATATATAATCTATTAGTCTATATGTTAGTTGTGTCGCTATAGTCTACTAGTCTATATGTTAGTTGTGTCGCTATAGACTTCTAGTCTATATGTTCCCGTTGTGATGTTATTTGTGTCGCTATACGCTACTAGTCTATACGTTAGATGTGTCGCTTTAGACTACTATTATATATGTTATTTGTGTCGCTAAAGACTACTAGTCTATATGTTAGTTGTGTCGCTATAGTCTACTAGTCTATATGTTAGTTGTGTCGCTATAGACTACTAGTTTATGTTTCTTTTTGCTAGAGATGAGTTTAAACATATTTCTATAAATGACATAAAATTTTAAGTTATATTTTCCATTTTTCAGGACTCATAGATAAGGACAATGCCATTGAAGTGTACACAAATGGTATGCAGGGAGAGTTCGAGTTCTTCAAGTCTGCATTATAAAACATCCAGTCCATCCGTGTTGCACTCACTTGTATTGTGTGGATGCAATAATTAAATGAACCGAATATTAAACACAAATACAGTTTATAAACGTATGTTTTGGATACAAACGACTATGTATTGATGTTTGTGAAGAAACAAATATTTAAAATCTCAACGATAAATATTAACCCTAACTGATCCATCGATTTAATATTTTTGATTTGATTCTTTATTTTCCTCCCAGTTGGAGTGCATACAATATAATTTTACATATAAGCATTCAAACAATTCAATAATAATACATACATGACAATCAGTAATTTAGGGACAAATATATGCAGTAACACAGAAGTACTACTACAATAGACAACGTGAGAAATTTTCACATAGAGTAAAGTATAAGAATAAGTTAATATATATACATTCATGTTGGAATCTTTTAATATAATTAAACTGATTCCATGACTGTACTCGTAAGTTCATGGACCATATTTGCTTACACTTATAACTAATGTGCAGGTTATTCTAAAATACTTTTCATATTCAATATGTACAAAAGACGTATGTAGTCATATTACAAAGGGTTAACAAATTGTTATGTTTAAAGATAAACTAGTAATTGAGTCCATACGCAGCCTTTATGAAACGACATAAAAGATCAGGTATGGAATCACACAGTTTACTTCATCTTACCAGTTTATCAAATTCATTCTTGAAAACATCATAACATCACTCTCCCTTATGGAAGCGAAATATAAGGAAGAGTCAATGACATTACATTTTAATTTCACACATGGCTAGCAATACGTTATTTTCAAGTTACCGCTCGTCCAACACTCCATATTAAATGGAAAGCATTAATAACAATTTTTAAACAAGTCAGATTGCATTTATTTCATACCATTTAGCATGACAATTATTTGTTCCCGCGGACTTCAGTTTATGAATATGTTAAATACATTCGAACCTACAATGGTAAAATTGACTGCCACAATTTAACTGGAATATGTTTAGTACGAACACAATAAAAAATATATAGTGTTCTGAAATAGATGAAACGAAACGACTGCCTTCACTACACTTGAATTAACATTTCTAAGGGCAAATACATCGCAGACGTATTTACTTAACTGACAAATAATATTAACTATAGTTGACTGCATTAAAGCAATACATTCCATGACACTTGGACGTTTATAATAATCAGACTGAATACGTGTCTTTCTAATTGTATCGTTTAAAGGACGTACTATGACAAAAGGATGCTCATTATCAATAGTTCTACTATTGTAGATGTTACAGAACGTTGGGCTCTTTCAGTTCTATTTTGGGAATATCTCCCTGTTTCCATACTAGTAAATTGTATGAAGATAAGCTCAATCTTGATTTCATAAATCTAAATTTACCAGGTAACACATTTAGGCAAGTTTCGCATCCACACAGTTTTAAAATGTGGATAATTAGTACACAGATAATTACAGTCGACACACTGCTGAGCCAACTTTGTTTAAATACATCAATTACTCTTGTTTTAAATATAATAGATGAAATAATTGTTTCCGGTCAACCGATAAAGCTAATAAACTTGATAGTAAAAGGCACTGACATAATATTCTATTTATCATGCAGATTTACACATAAACAATATAAGAAAAATGGAATTGCTTACGTTTCTTCTTGTATTTTTTCCCATCTGTTCGGGTCTCATTCAGTAATATTCTCTTATGTGTATGAATACTCAGAGTAGTGAGAACCGAAGTACCCACTAATTCTCACTACCTATTTCGCTCTGATGAAAAAAGAAATCCATGTAAATGTGAAGAAAATATAAAGCTAAAGTTTTTATTATTGTTTTATTAATTAACACATTCGTTTCCAACATAATAGTAAAAAAAAAATCACTTTGAACTTGACATATTATTTATTAAACGTTGAAAATAAACACAGTGACGATCGACCTAGCTGATCGTGAAATTATGTGGAAATTAATCCAGTAATGTGGAAAATATTCCAGTGGACAAAACTTGTGCCTTTTACTATAAGATAATAGACCTTTTCGTTCATCGAGCGTTTTGGAATAGTTAAAATATATTTCAGCTGGAAACGACTGCCTTCACTACAAGTTTATTAGGCGAGGCTTAGAATCCATTCTTCGTTTTCGTGCCGAGGCTAACAAACTTGATAGTAAAAGGCACTGACATAATATTCTCAATATAAAATTTTGAAAGTAAAAAATTAAATCATGCCCTTTAGAGATTGTCAAACATGTTTTTACATGTAAAGTCACAGACTCGTTTTCTTCTAACTGACCGTTTCAAGGCAGAAGCCCCTATTGTCAACCCTTTTGTGTTTGTGATGTCGTTTGCGTTTTTTATTACTTTTGCCTTCTCGTTTGTCTGTTTGCATGCTTGTTTTTGTGTTTAGTGGTTGACTGTCGTCATTGAATGCTACTTCCCTGTCCGATTTTTATATCTTTTTTTTTTTGTTCTAATCGGAAGCAAATATTGCTTTATTAAAACTTACCTCAGATCACACTGTTCCTTAGTTCCTCTTAATCCAAACTGGTTACATTTGTTAAGCCAGGCATTGTTGAGAAGTGTCACTGAACTGCTTCCCCCGTAGGATTTCTCTGTCATAAATAATATATATTTCCTCATCTGTAAGCGGTTGTGCCTGTTTTGGTTTATTTCCTTTTCCCATCTTCTTTAATGATTTTTGTTTTCCTTTCAGTGCATTTCGGGTCAGCGATAAAGTTGGTCCATTGGACTGCATAATGATATGAGGATACCGGTGATGCTTAAGTTTGAGGAAACGAACAATGGCTACATTTTCTGCACTGTTTTCCTCTCTGTCAGAAAATAATGAACTCATTTACTTTATATTTATAAATTATTGTACATTTGCTTTTAATTTGGAAGAGCCCAAAAAGAGGAAATGGAGGAAAGTGTTAAGAAGAATATACAACAGTGTTGCTCTCACCCATCTATATAGAATGTGATTTGTCTAAAGATGGACTGACAGACGCGGACTCCATGTTAATGGTGCGGCGATGATTTGTCTAAAGATGGAATGACAGACGCGGTCTCCAGGTTGATGGTGCGACGATTTGTCTACAGATGGACAGACAGACGCGGACTCCAGGTTGATGGTGCGGCGATTTGTCTAAAAATGGACAGGCAGACGCGGACTCCAAGTTGATGGTGATATCCCAAACATCAAGTCTTTTAAGAACATGGTAATATTCAAGGATACTTACTAGATTGTCCAGCGGTAGAAGTAACTATCACTTGAGGGGATCTGTTACGGCAGCAAGCACAACAGCAACAACAGCATGTGCAAATGGTAATCAGGATTACCAGCCCAACAATACCGCCAACAATGGGTACCCACCTTGTAATATAGAAGACAAAATAGATATTTAAAATTAAAAATCGGACAACAAAACGGCAAATTATAACTGAAATATGAAGCTAAAATTTGTTTAAAGCTGATCTATTTTCAAAAGGTAAACACCGTACTGTGTAAAATGCACAGTGTAAACCATAATGTGTATATTGGTATGTAACATTATATTGGGGTATGCACAATTATATGGGATATGTACCATTATATGGGTTATATACCATTATATGGGGTTTATACCATTATATAGAGCAGGTACCATTATATGGGGTATGCATCATTATATGGGGTATAGACCATTATATGTGGTATGTACCAATATATGGGGGAATGTGCGATTATATGTGGTATGTACCAGTATATGGGTATGTACCATTATATGAGGGTATGTACCATTATATGCGGGTATGTACCATTATATGGGTATGTACCATTATATGGGGTATGTACCAATATATGTGGTATGTACCATTATATGGGTTATATACCATTATATGAGGTATGTACCACTATATGAGGGTATGTACCATTATATGTGATATGTACCATTATATGTGGTATGTACCATTATATGGGTTATATGCCATTATATGAGTGTATGTTCCAATATATGTGGTATGTACTATTATATTGGTTATACACCATTATAAGAGGATATGTACCACTATATGAGGGTGTGTACCATTATATGGGATATGTACCATTATATGTGGTATGTACCATTATATGTGGTATGTACCATTATATGGGTAATGTACCATTATATAGAGGCGGTACCATTATATGGGGTATGCACCATTATATGGGGTATGTACAATTATATGTGGTATGTACAATTATATGTGGTATGTACCATTATATGGGGTATGTACCATTATATAGAGCATGTACAGTTATATGGGGTATGCATCATTATATGGGGTATGCACCCTTATATGGGATATGCACCATTATATGGGGTATGCACCATTAGATGGGGTATGTACCTGTCACAGGGCTAAACAAATGTGAAGCCAGAACGGGGCTCGAACCCGGGACCTTCGGAATACCGTTCCGATGTTCTACCGTCTGAGCTAACCAGCCGGACAATGCAACACCAATCTACCTGTTAGATCCATAAACCGTGACACATTCCCCATACAGACTGAAATTCGTCCTCGAATTTCCATGGGTACAGAGAATCATTTTAAATGTTTCTCGGAGTTTACTCAGTCACGGTCCCCCGTTGGGCGCTTAGTGTCACAAGGCTAGAAAAATGTGCAGCCAGACCGGGGCTCGAACCCGGGACTTTCGGACTACCGTTCCGATGTTCTACCGACTGAGCTAACCGGCCGAACAATGCAACATCAATCTACCTTTTAGATATTTATAAACCGTGACATACCATTATATTGGGTATGCACCATTATATGGGGTATGTACCATCATTATATGGGGTATGTACCATTAGATGGGTGTATGTACATTATATGGGGTATGCAATCTTAAATGGGGTATGTACCATTATATGTGGATATGTACCATTATAATTGTGTATGCACCATTATATGGGGTATGTACCATTAGATGGGTGTATGTACCATTATATGGGGTATGCAATCTTAAATGGAGTATGTACCATTATATGAGGTATGTACCATTATATAGGGTATGTACCATTATATAGAGTATATAACATTATATAGAGTATGTACCATTATATATAGTATGTACCATTATATATGTACCATTATATATAGTATGTACCAGTATATAGACTATGTACCATTATATGTAGTATGTACCATTATATAGAGTATGTACCATTATATAGAGTATGTACCATTATATAGAGTATGTAACATTATATAGAGTATGTACCGTTATATAGGGTATGTACCATTATATAAAGTATCTACCATTATATAGGGTATGTAGCATTATATAGAGTATGTAACATTATATAGAGTATGTACCATTATGTGGGGTACCATTATATCGGGTTATGTACCATTATATAGGGTATGTACCATTATATGGGGATATGTACCATTAGCTGGGGTAAAACTTTAAAAATAAATATTTCACCTCTTCGGTTACACTCTGCGTCATCAATACAAATTCCACAAAATTACTCTTCATTTCTTAGAATTAAACCATATGTACGCCTTACACCTTTAAATCTTCATTCGACAACCTCGTTTCATGTTCCTTCTAATAATATTACTAGGATTTTTAATAATGGCTCAAAAGTTTCCGTAACTCCTCCACGATCACCTGTTTTGAGGAAATACCATATAAAGTCTCCTTTCAGAAATCATTTAGATCATTCAAAGCGCAGGGTGTTTCCCTCTATTAATAAGTGCAATACTAAGAGGTGTAGTTGTTGCAATTATTTATCTTGCAAGTCCACCATTAAATCAGCTGTTAATGATAGATTGTTTAATGTATGTCTAGCTTCAAATGTTGATTGACGTACTTCTCACGTAATTTATGTTCTGACTTGAAATGCACCAAGTTGCGGTATACAATATGTTGGACAAACAGGTCGATCCTTAAAAGTTCGATTTCGTGAACACAAATATAATGCAAGTAATCCTAAAAAGTTAAAAAATTACTTGTACCAACACTTTCGTCAGTCAGGTCATAATTTTAATAACGTAACTGTTCAACCGGTTGAATGTATATTTTTTGATAATGATGCTACTAAAAGCTTTAAAATAAAAACTAGACATATTGCAGAACTTAAGTGGATGAAATACTTACAGACACCTTATCCACTCGGCCTTAATGACAATATTTATCAAGAAGGAAATATTTCTAAAGATCCTAATATTGACATTTTTTCTATATTTTCTATCCGAAAGCTTAAAGCTAGGTCTCATGGTCTTAGGCGTAATGGTAACATCAAACGTAAATCGCGTGTAATTATTTCTGTCGCTGATTTACATACCATTTTTAAACAGTCTGGAAAGCACTCTATGCTTTCGCGGCTTACCTCTTTGTCCATTTCATCACTAAAGTTGATCGACGAGGAAACCGACAATATTTTCATTCGTACAGATCCCTTGTATAACACTGCTTCCATAGTTCAAAGCTATACACAACATGTTCTCCGACCCCATATTGACAAGGAGTCTGATCACGTCAGGCATTTTCTAAAACTACTATATATTAACAAAGGTATTGATTTCATTGACATGCCTAGTATTTTTCGAGATACTCATGTAGTTGATTCTATCCCAAAATATTTCAAAAATTCTGAAAGTCCTGTAATTTGTTATAAGTATAAAAAGCCTATTAGAAATTTTATTTTCAACTACAACAAAATAGTTTCTGACCTTGATATAGTACATAATACTCCTAAGGAATGTGAATGTAACACATCAAAATTTTGCTATGCTCCAGCAGGTCATGTCATCACTGGTAATTTTGATATTATTGATAAATGTATTCGGCATTTGTTTTCGAAAGGTCAGAAATATAGATTACCTTCAACTATTGATTTTAATGCCTGTCGTGCCCAGATCGCCCACTCCATTGAAGATTTAGTATCAAATGGTGTCGTAGAGAACATGCGGACCCAAACTCACTTTCTACTGTGAAAATTATAGATACACGTATTAACTTTTATAATGCTAACCCCTCTTTACTACCTCCGAGACCTAGGTTTTCATTTCGTAATTTAAAATCGGGAATTCAGGAATTTCATAATAAATTTGTTTTAGTTCCTTACAGATAAAGCAGCTAATAATGTAATTATTGTTTGAGGCCTACATTACGTCAATGTTTTATCTCTGGAACTCGGCAGCACCAATTCGTATACTCCAGTTAATTCTACCGAGGATGATGTTGTTTCCGCACATATCACTCGGTGCACTACTTTCAAGGCTGGTGTGAACGATAAGCAAAATATACTGCCTATTATGTTCTGGATTCCTAAGTTACATAAAAATCCATATAAGGCTCGCTTTATTTCGAATTCTAGTGCCTGCATCGCAACAAACATCTTTTAACTGAATGTCTTACTGCCGTTAAAGATCACGTTAAACTATACTGTGATAAAACTTATGAAAACTCTGGGATTAATTTATTTTGGTCTATAAAAAATTCAGGAGACGTTCTTGATAAAATTTTCAAGAAAGGTCAAGTTTCATCAATAAGCACTTATGACTTCTCTAGGCTATATACAACCTTATACAACCTTATCACATCACCTTATTAAAGACAAGCTAATTTCTCTTATTCAAAAAACATTCGCTAGAGAAAATACTACATTTTTGGCATGTAATAATATTAAAGCGTTTTTTACTAACGGCAGTTTAGACAATTATACTATGTGGACTTGCTATGAAGTTTGTGAAGCACTTATCTTCCTATTAGATAATATTTTCGTCAGGTATGGAACCACAGTTTATAGACAAATTGTTGGTATCCCTATGGGTATGAATTGTGCACCACTTGTCGCAGATTTGTTCTAATTTTGCTATGAAAGGGATTTCATGTGGAGTCTTTCACCAGATACCCAGGCAGATGTTATTGAAGCCTTTAATGACACCTCTCGGTATCTGGATGACATATTCAACATTGACAACCCTTTCTTTCCAACTATGGTTAATTATATTTATCCTAAAGAACTTCAGCTTAACAAAGCTAATATATCTGATAATAACGCTTCTTTTTTGATTTAGATCTCTCGATTGAAAATGGTAAAATAATTAGCAAAATCTATGACAAGAGAGATGATTTTAATTTTGACATTTTTAATTATCCCCACTTGGATGGGGATGTTCCCCGAGCAACTTGTTATGGGGTATATGTGTCTCAACTTATTCGTTTTTCTAGAGCTTGTACTCGAGTTGAGGACTTTAATATTCGTAATCTTTGTATAACTAAAAAGTTACTCAATCAGGGTTACCGTTACCGTAAACTTCGTAAAACCTTTGCAAACTTGTATTATCGTAACCCTGATCTTTTTTCCAAATGTAAAAGTAATTGAAGGACTCTTCTGCGACAAGGACTATCACAACCTGACTTTTATGGTGATGTGATTTATAAACTTCGTAAGATTCTAGGTCATGATCACTTTCATACTATCTTTGTTAAACTTGTTAAAAAGTTTATCAAAAGAGGTTATGACCCTATCATTTTGCAACGTACTGCATGCTTGGTGGTGGACCCTTTTACAGTTCGCCACTATGCTTTCCTCTTTAATTGTACGATGACCGGACAGGCTGTGGACCCTATGATGACGCCTACCTAAAGCCCATTGGGACGGTGGCGTTGGATGTTTGTCCATGACCTTTCTTGTCGTGCCCTTAATGGTTTATTCTCTTACTGCTCTGGCTTCTGCAAAGTCATTGAGTACCTTCATTGTGGCGTTCTAGGCTATTGTTTTATTGTATTATATTTACACGAGCATATTTGTGTTTTACTTATATTGCCTATTGATGCTGCCTTATTGGTTAGAGATTAGATCATGGCGGGGATTTCTTTATTTACACTGTCCTGTTTTAATGGTATGACAGTAGGGTAAGTGTGAGGTTTTGTACAACCTAGAACCGGTTTAACCCCCGGTGGCCTACTTTGCCACTGACCATTCCAAGGCGGTAGCCCTATTGTCAACCCTTTTTGTGTTTGTTATTTCGTTTGCATTTATTATTGCTTTTGCCTTCTTGTTTGTCTGTTTGCATGTTTGTTTCTGTGTTTTGTGGTTTACTGTCCTCCTTGAATGCTACTTTCCCTGTCCGATCTTTTTATATTTCTTTTTATGTACCATTATATGGGTATGTACCATTATATAGGGTATGTACCATTATATGGGGTATTTACCATTAGATGGGGTTATGTACTTATATATGGATTATGTACCATTATAATTATAGGGTATGTACCGTTATATAGAGTATGTACCATTATATGTGGTTATTTACCATTATATAGGGTATGTACAATTATATGGGGATATGTACCATAATATGGGGTATGTACCATTATATGGGGTATGTACCATTATGTGGGGTAGTTACCATTATATAGGGCTTGTACTATTATATGATGGTTTGTACCATAATATGGGATATGTACCATTAGATGGGATTATGTACCATTATATGGTGTATGTACCATTATATGAGGGTTTATACCGTTATATGGGGTATGTACCATTATATAGGGTATGTACCATTATATGGTGAATGTACAATTATATGAGGGTATGTACTATTATATGTGGTATGTACTATTATATGGGGTTGGTACCATTATATGGTGTATGTACAATTATATGGGTTGTGTACCATTATATGGGGATGTGTACCATTATATGGGATATGTACCATTATATGGGGTATGTAACATAATATGGGATATGTACCATTATATTAAGTATGTACCATTATATGGAGTTATGTACCATTATATGGGGTATATACTATTATATGGGGTAGGTACCGTTATATGGTGTATGTACAATTATATGGGGATATGTACCACTTTATGGGGATATGTACCATTATATATGGTATGTAATAGTATATGGTGATATACCACTATATGGGGATATGTACCAATATATGGGGTATGTACCATTTTGTGGGTTAGGTACCATTATATTGGGTATGTACCATTTTATAGGGATATGTACCATTATATGGAAAATGTACCATTATTAGGAGTATGTACCATTGATGAGAGTATGTATCATTATATGGGGAATGTACCATTTTATGGTTTAGGTAGCATTATATTGGATATATACCATTATATGGGAAATGTACCGTTATATGGGGTATGTATCATTATATGGGGTATGTACCATTATATGGGGATATGTACCATTATATGGGGTATGAAGTACCATTATATGGGGTATGAAATGTACGCTGCACAAGTAGAGCTATTCCATAAAAACATCTCTATTGAGCATGAGACTTTTGTATTGAGTAAATAATAATGGTTTAATCCCGAATTAGACAATTAGATAAACTTATAATTACATATGAGTCTTGATCCAACTTATGCATTGTTTGTCCCGTTGGAACGCTGGTACACGTAGGATACTGTTTGAACAACACGACAATAGACTACCTGTGGTGGAGGGGTCCAGGCAGCAGTAGTCGTCACAGAACTTTTCTGTATGAAATCTTCCACCTAGATCTGTATACGCTTTGCAGCATTCTGCCGCTCCATTGAAATTCTTTAAAATAAAAAAGTTAAGATTTAAGACAAAGGTTAATGGTCCTTTTGTAGTGTCCCGCATCTGATATTTTTGCTTTTTTATCCAATTTGTGATATCACTGATTCGAATAGGTGATATCACTGATTCGAATGGGTAATATCACTGATTCAAATTCGTGATATCACTGATTCGAATGGGTGATATCACTCATTTGAATAGTGATACTACCGATTCAATTTTTGAATACATAATATCACTTATTCGAATAGGTGAAATCACCCATTCAGAATTACAGAGTGATATCAACTATTGATATAAGTGATATTACCTATTGGAATGGATGCATTCAACATGACTGAGTGACATCACCTATTTGAATGAGTGATATCAATTATTATTCGAATCAGTTATATCACTCTTTCGAACAGGTGATATCACTCATTCATTTTGAATACATGATATTACTAATTCGAATCTGTGATTAGTGATTCGAATAGGTTATATCATAATTTACAAGGGTGATTGTCACTGTTTTGTTTAGGCGAAATGACTGATTCAAGACTAATAGGTGATATAACTCGAATCAGTGATATCACCTATTCTGATCGGTGATATTGTCACAAAATGTCACGGGTAGAGCGTATTGGTCGCACATAGCACTTGTAAGCACCTGTTAGTTACACCCTAATTCATTGTTTAGTTGAACCAAATTCACAATGTTCATGATATATTCAGGTAACAACGGAAAACCGTGCACATTTTAAGTGGCCGCCATAGAACGGCCGGAAGGGCCGTTTAATAAGTTTAGTTTTGTGCTAATGCATGTAAAATTGTGTAAGGGTCCTTTCGTGTAGATTGTAATACTGCGAATTTAGCCACGTATGCACGGACTGAACGGGGAAATAATGGTTTGGGCGTAACGTTTGCCATAAAATCCATTGTCTTCTGGTTCTGGCCGGGATCGCTTGATAGTTGCTTTATTTGGAGCAGGAGTTGGACGGCGAAATTCACAGGCAATATGTGGTCAGTATTTATTTTATTAACGTTTATCGTACATTTGTATTCAGTGGGCGGCGCAATCTTGTTTGGCGAGGTTACGACATCCGGTTAGCTTTGATGTTTCTCAAACATTAACTTGAGACTAGCATATGATTTTGAAGTTACTTTATTAGATGTAATTATTGTAATTGATCATTAATTGTAAAACAATATTAATTTGATAACAGTGGATAATAGGTGCATTAGTTGACGTTGGCGTATAACTCAGTGATTGTAATACACTATTGTTAACAATGAGATGAGTGACTAGTATAAATGTTCGACGCGTTTACATAGCGTTGTATAATACGGGCATTAGCTGACATACATGTGTGCATGCATAACTCAGTGAGTGTAATAAACGAGTGATTTGATAACGTTATATATTACATGTATAATTAGGGGCATTGGTTAACAGCGAGGTACATGGCGTATACATGGCGTGAAGAATATGTATACATTGCTACTCATTATTAGTACAGCTTACATATATTTATTAAATAATGATTTGTTTGGGTAATGATAATTATGCAAGATTGTTATGTTTATCAAGCGACATCTAAAACGGATGTATAATTACAGCCTAAGCCATCCAGGGTTGGATATAAACCATCCAGGGTTGGATATAAGCCATCCAGGTTTGGATATAAGCCATCCAGGGTTGGATATAAGCCATCCAGGTTTGGATATAAGCCATCCAGGTTTGGATATAAGCCTTCCGGAGTGGAGCTAAGCTTCCACGCATAACGTTAAGAGCGGTGGAGACGGTCCCCGTACCTGTGCAGCATGGCCAAGTTCTAGTAGCAACAACCCCGGGACACGAGGAGGGCCCGTTATCAGTCCTCACTGGAGGAACATCATCCACAACCTCAGTGGAGGTTAATCATCATACATATCGCGTCATCAACCCTTATAGAAGGCATTTGATGATAATCACTCATTGGATTCGCGCATTATCATCTTCATGAGCTCTCGCACATCACAGTTATCGCGCTAGATCATAGATCAACATTGTTATAACTTTAACAACACTTTAGTGTCGTATATAATCAGTCGACACATTCAGTATTTGTTACAATACTAAGGAAGTCTTAAACGTTCATGAGAACATTCTTTTCATATTTCATCTGTGTATTCGCTTTTTTTTTTTTTAGATAATTGTATATATATTTATCATATTTTAAAAGTGGCATTAAACTTATGTAAATGCATTCACTGTCATTTATTCTTTCCTGAGTAGGGTCTTCCTGCGACAACTGGTTTTCAGAGTAGTGGGATTTTGGGCGACTACGGAGGGAAAGAATCAATAAGTGATCTTTATGATGATCTACTTATTATTTTAGAATTGTGTACCACCCTCTGATCCATCAAGGCGACTGTAGACGATCACGGCCACAGCTTGGAAGACAAGTCAAGACATGACAAGTTTAGAGTGAGTATAAACTGTTGTTTGTACGTTCTTTCCTTGGCGCGAGGTCGCAGTGGTCTACACTATTGGGTCTGAGACACTTTTGCTCAATAGTTTGGGTTTTGTTTTTACCTCCCTTGATATACCAATAGTATCCAATTAGGTTGGCGAACAAGACGTTCTACTCATGTTGTGACACTCGAGTATACTTATATTGATGGGATAGGTAAATATACATGTACATGCTATACACATTTCTATGATTTTTTAAGGTTTATGTCCAATATCAAATATAGATATTTTATGTAGTGTATATGTTTTGTGGAAGCTAAATACTATCTATACATAACCGTTAGTAGTTAGCGCTAGTACAGATGTGTATGTAACTTTTCCTATGATGATGCCCAGGTATTTACTGAGGACACCGTGACTTACCATTAGTAGTTAGTAGAATAGAATTATTAGTGACTTGTGTATTGTAGATATTGTAGTGAGTATTCCACAATGTCTATAACCATGACGTCCATAAAGGAACTTACGGATATGGGTAAGGCGTTAGGGTATACTGGAGAAGAGCTTAGAACCTTTGTTAAAGACGAACAGGCTAGGGAAATGGAATTTAGACTTAAGGAAAGAGAATTAGCAAAGCAGGAAAGAGATAAAGAAAGTAGATTAGTTAAAGATAGGCTAGATAAGAAGGTAGATTAGCTAAAGAGAAGCTAGATGCTGAGAAAGATAGGTTAGAATTCGAAAGTAGATTAGCTAAAGAAAAGCGAGATGAAGAAAGTAGACTAGCCACAGAAAATCTAGATAAAGCCGGCGATTTTGATATTCAATCTACAAACACTGTCAAGCAATTATTTTATAATTTGTTCTGGCATCTGCAAGCTCATTGAGTATTTGCATTTTTGATTTCTATATTCTTTTTTTTTGCATTGATACACGTATATACACGATAATCTTTGTGCTATACTTATTTGACCTGTTTGTTTGGGGATAAATCCTAGTGGTGATTTCTGTATTTACACCAACCCGTTATAATGAGATGACAATATGGTAAGAGTGAGGTTTGGTGTACCCTAGAACCTGGATTTAACACCCAAGCGGCCATTTTGCCACTGACCGTGCCAAGGCGGTAGCCCTATTGTCAACCATTAATGTTTGTGGTATTCACATCTTATTTCTCCTAATCCGCACCTTCTCTGACCCTTAAAGCCTTTTTTTCTTTTTTTTTTGCGGCTTTTTACGTTTTGTTTGTTTTGAAACTTTCGATGCGATTTAAAATAGGAAGGGGATACCCCCTCTCTCCACACACACCCGCACCCCACCCCAGCACAACAAACACAACCTTCCTGACCGCGACCATTTGATCTCGGTTGCTTGCACTTTTTTTAAGCTCTAGCTACGCCCCTGATACGTTTTTTGTTAGCATCGCAATGGAAAAATTCTTACTAGTACCATGTTATTGAGTACCTTTGCAGAAAAACAAAATATCCATGATAGCAGTGTGAACAGAGTAGCTGGTTCCTGTTATCAGAGTTTATCTCCCCTCCCCCTTTTGAATAAAAGTATGGTTTATTTAAAAAAAGAATTCTCTGAAGCTACAAGAGCTACAGGTTTCATATTTTTTATGTTTAATAAGGTTAGTATCCTATACCAAGTATTTCTAAAATGGTGACGCTGGGGTCAAATATGGCCCGACCCCGGGGTTAACTATATCTGCTTCAAGTAGAATGTAGATAGATAACACAAGTGTACACTTTGCAATTTTTACTTTACACCCCTATCCTCTTTATCAAGCGACAATGATTCAACCTATTGGAAAAGAAATGACAACTTGGTATTGGCAATGGAATGATAAATTTGGTACCAAACATATTAATTTCGGAATTTTTACAATTAATTCTGAAAAAAAAATCAGTGCACTCTGTCTTTTACAACTGACAGTATAGTTATGAAGGAAAACTTTTAAAAACTCTTCTTTAAAACCGTAAGAGCTAAAGGTCTAATATTATGTATGAAACATGAGCTTATGATCCACTAGCAATGGTGACCCTGGATTAACCGTTTTATTCATATAAAGTGCGCCGTATTTGATATAATTCATCACAGAAAATATATCGTCCGTAGCACACTAGAATTGCATGGCATGATATTAATTATGTTGATGGTTCTGTATATTAAGTCGACATTTAAATACAAGCGACATACGAAACACGGTATGTTTCTACCTAAGACAATGTAATAATATCGTCAAGGCACGATACGGAAATGTAGGCATAAATCAGGATCACTTTGTGTACAATTTTCCAATGTATATGGGTCGAGTATGAATTACATCAAATTCTGATGAAATAAGTATCCGTTTTTTAATGTGGAATTTTCTATAACTTGCGTTTTTGATCATCTATTTATATACAGTTTTAGAAAATTAAAAACATTTTCTGTTGGAATTAGTCCATTGATGTATTCTACATTAAGCTTTTGTTTCGTATATTTACTATTTATTCACGAAAAAGTGATAGTACACTTGACAGTGTATCTGATGATCCACAGAGCGGTCATGCGCAGCCGTGGTCGATAGGATAAAGATACTGCGTCTGAAACCCATTGCCTCTCAATTAGAAATTGTTATTTTTTGTGGAAAGCATTGTTGTACAGTACTGACTACTGATTCCATTTAGAAAATAAATGATTGGTCTCCATTTAGAAAATAAGTGATCGGTCTCCATCCACTACAGAATTGACCATCATTATATAGCATAAAATGTACTGAAAAATGCAGATAAATACAATTCAAATAAATATATAACAGGAAATGCAGCTTTCACAGAACACAGTAAACTCAAAAACACGTAAAATGGCAAATAAGAATGGTAATAGTAATAATAACGGCATATGACGTCACACACACAAAAATGGTTGACAATAGGGCTACCGCCTTGGAACGAACAAACCAACAAACTATCTCTCTTCTCTCTCCAAAAAGTGATGAACATTTTCTTCGTCTCTTGTGACTCTTGTTTAATATTCGATGGAAATAATTAATTCACAAGCACATTTATCTAAAAAATAAATGAAAAATGTCAAATGATAGCCCTTGGCATACCATATTAAACTACTTGAGTTGGATAGCAGAAATTCATTGATAATCCTATTTTGTTCCTGTTTTTTTTCCTTTTACATTATACCCAGGCAACTACTACCATTAAGTGCCAATAGAAACAAAACGGTGAATGTATATTTTCCATTTTGATTAAAGCTAGTTTTGTTTGTATTTGTGCGATATATAAAAACAATCTATTTAGCATGGCAACGCATTCAAAATTTACAATCACACTCATTATTAACTTGATTAAACAGCATATTCTGAGTGGAGTTTATGACATTTTATTTCCAAATTAATCGGAAACAAATCATGGTGTACAAATATTGGCATCAACTACATTTTCATAAGGTCTCACAATAATCATGACGTTATTAACGCATTTACGTCGTAAACAACTAAATGTACAAAATGTGCTGTGGTCGTCGTATTTTTCCATAATGCGCATGTCACGAACGGCTTCAGTTATTATAATATTCTTGTTATTGTACAACGTTTCATTACGTGTTTTATGTGGCAACATGTTGTGGTCGGAGGTTCAATTCTGATTTAGGACTGGTTAATACTGAAACGGAAACAATATGTATATCTTAGAAACATAGTTGATTTACTTACATATAAATACTCTTGACCACACTGGTCAACGTGTAGATGGCGAATGCCAATCGTTAAATACACAAATGGTGAACACATAGCATACATTTATGGAATGAAGGAATGAGTTGTAAAATACATGGTTATTAACTTATTCATAATTAACTTATTCATAAGTATCTTTTAAACTAATACATTATTTCAGAGTACAAACTAAAACATAAATATGACACTAACCTAAAACAATATGTATATCTTAGATATATAGTTGATTTATTTACATATAAATACTCTTGACCACACTGGTCAACGTGTAGATAGCGAATGCAACGCACCGTTGCATTCATCAATCAGCATTGCATAGTGTAGCCAAGGGTCAAAGGTTAGAAATTGGTGTTAATGAGTGTTAACGGTACTTTGATAAAAAGGCTATTGGAAAAGCAGACTGATTTAAGGTTTATTATATAAGGCATATTGTTATTAATTATGCCCCCCTTCACGAAGGGTGCATATTGCTTTGCACATGTAGGTCTGTCGGTCGGTCGGTCCATCCAGAAATCTTCTTGTCTTTGCGAGAACTCAAGAACGGCTGGCACTACAAACTCGAAACTTGGCAGGAATGTTTGTCATGGTCTAGTTGTGCACCTCTCCTTTTGGGTAGATTCGCTTAAGAAATGTGTTTGCCATAGTAACAAAGCATGTAAAAAAACAATAATCTTTTTTTATTTATTTATTTATTTTTTTATTATTTTTTTTCCCCTTTGTTGGATCAGTTTTACATAGAGTTATAGGGAAGAACTTCAAAAATCTTCTCTTTACAAGAGATAAAGGTTTAATTTTATTTAATATCAGCTTTTGGATCCTCTACCAAGTTTGTTTAAATGGTGAACCTGGGGTCAAATTTGGGCCCCGCCCCGGGGGTATCCAGTAGAACGATACAAGCCCTCTTGGGCCTATTGTTTTTAAGTATGTTGTGATGTTTCTATATTGAACCTAAATAACAATATTAAAATTATTTTTTAAATCACTTACCTTTATTGAATGAATATTAAGATTAAATTTGATTCTAATTAAAAAAAATACATTTTTGATTTATTTTAACTCTTTAAACTCAAACTATTGAATACTTTTGACATATGGGATACATTATTTTGATGAAGTATATGCAAATTAAGCAACCCTTGTGAAAGCTAAATGTAAAATACCTACATATATATAACTGCCAATGATACACTATGTATATGTGAAAACTTGCTAAAAATGTCTTGGCTTCCATAACTCAAAAACAGCTAGCACTCAACACTTGGCAGTAATGTTTGTGTCATGGTTGTTGAAGTGGGGCATATATGTTTTACAAACATCTCTTTTTTATAGGGTTTCAACATACTGATATACAAGTGCTGTTTCACCTTCAGATTAAGGAACACAATGAAAACAACACCCATTATTTAGTTTTCTATTTTCTTTGTGTAACCAAAACGATAACAATCTCAGTCCTACGACACGCATGTGTAGTCTCGGTCATGGAAGGATCAGGTGAACTATTGCTCTCGGCAATACTATTAAATATGTTGAGCGTTTTGATCTATGTACTCCCTGAAAGTAATTTTAGTTTTTTTTTTTATGCCGCCGAAAGGTGGCATATAGTAGTCCGTCCGTCCGTTCGTTCGCCCGTACCATCGTGTCCGGTAAATAACTCTGACAATCATGAGCGGATTTTTAAATAACTTAGCACAAGTGCTCACCACAACAAGACTACGTTTCACAAGCAGAATTCAGGTCCGTGGCTACAAGGTCAAGGTCACACATAGAGGTCAAAGGTAAAAAAGAAATGCTTTTGTGTCCCCATTTCGTGTCCGGAAAGTAACTGTGACATTCATGAACGGATTTTTAAATAACTTAGCACAAGTGCTCACCACAACAGGACGACGTGTCGCACGCAAAATCCAGGTCCGTGGCTTTAAGGTCAAGGTCACACTTAGAGGTCAGTAGATGTTTTATGACCCTGTATCTGAATGAAGTAACATTAGTTGTGTCTGGTGTATGTATAACTTTGTTGAAGAATTTTCATATAACCTGGCAAAATTTTCACCATAAGAAGATGACGTGTCTTCTAGAAATAAAGACAAATACTTCGGCGGCATTTTTCGCTTAAAGTGACATTCCTTGTTTTCATATATTACTAGGAATGTCATTGTGTTACTTATCAGAAATAATTTCCTATATTCCCCGAAATTTCCGATATCGAAAATGGACAGTGTCAATATACAATTTCCAACATCGGAATTAAGTAATCCTCATTTTGGATATGTGCATTTCCGGTATCAGTAATATAACTGAAATATACTGTAAATATAATTCCCGAAACATGGGCATTTCCAGTATCAGTAATATAATTAACATATACATTAGATATAATTCCCGAAATATATTTGAAATATAATTCCCGAACTATACTTGAAATATAATTTCTTAATTTTAGAAATTAAAGATTTTGATGTTGGAAATGCAATTGACGGTATTAAAACGACTTTGGAATGCCATACTTTATGGAACGCTGTTACCACCTTGTTTTGTTACCTAATGGCTTTACAGGAGGAATGTTAAAAAACTTTGAAGGCAACGCTTTAGCGATCCTTACTAAGTATTTTTTTAAAGAACATACATGTTTGCTGCTACTCTAGTAGTTCAAGTGCTACATTATAGGTCGTACACTACCAAACTTGGAACGTTTATGGTGTGTTTCCGAAAAAGCAGTTGCAGGTTTTGGGGTACCAGACTAGGTACAAATATGTATCACATGTTAATTCTTGAAAGCTGTGGCAGGCCACCCGTGGGAAAATAGCACGATGCATGCATGAAGAAATATAAAAAGATCGGACCGGGAAAGTAGCATTTAAGGAGGACAGTCAACCACAAAACACATGTTTGTGTGTTTGTTTTTGTGTTTTGTGGTTGACTGTCGTCCTTGAATGCTGCTTTCCCTGTCCGATATTTTTAGCCTTCTTTAGGTAGGCGTCATCATAGGGTCCACAGCCTGTCCGGTCATCGTACAATTAAAGAGGAAAGCATAGTGGCAAACTGTAAAAGGGTCTACCACCAAGCATGCAGTACGTTGCAAAATGATAGGGTCATAACCTCTTTTGATAAACTTTTTAACAAGTTTAACAAAGATAGTAAGAAAGTGATCATGACCAAGAATTTTACGAAGTTTATAAATTACATCACCATAGAATTCAGGTTGTGATAGTCCTTGTCGCAGAAGAGTCCTTATATTACTTTTATATTTAGAAAGAAGATCAGGGTTACGATAATAAAATTTTGCAAAGGTATTTAGTTATACAAAAAAGGATAAAAATATCGGACAGGGAAAGCAGCATTCAAGGACGACAGTCAACCACAAAACACAAAAACAAACACGCAAACAGACAAACGAAAAGACAAAAGTAATAAAAAATGCAAACGACATCACAAACACAAATGGTTGACAATAGGGCTACCGCCTTGGAACGGTCAGTGGCAAAGTAGGCCACTGGGGGTTTAAACCGGTTTTAGGGTGCACCAAACCTCACACTTACCCTACTGCCATCCCATTTAAACAGGACAGTATAAATAAAGAAATCGCCGCCATAATCTAATCTCTTACCAACAAGGCAGCATCAACAGGTAATAAAAGTAAAACACAAATATGCTCGTGTAAATATAATACAAAAAAAACAATAGCCTAGAAAGCCACAATGAAGGTACTCAATGACTTTGCAGAAGCCAGAGCAGTAAGAGAATAAACCATTAAGGGCACGACAAGAAAGATCATGGACAAACATCAAACGCCACCATCCCAATGGGCTTTAGGTAGGCGTCATCATAGGGTCCACAGCCTGTCCGGTCATCGTACAATTAAAGAGGAAAGCATAGTGGCGAACTGTAAAAGGGTCCACTACCAAGCATGCAGTACATTGCAAAATGATAGGGTCATAACCTCGTTTGATAAACTTTTTAACAAGTTTAACAAAGATAGTATGAAAGTGATCATGACCTTGAATATTACGAAGTTTATAAATCACATCACCATAGAAGTCAGGTTGTGATAGTCCTTGTCGCAGAAGAGTCCTTAAATTACTTTTATATTTGGAAAGAAGATCAGGGTTACGATAATAAAATTTAGCAAAGGTTTTACGAAGTAACCCTGATTGAGTAACTTTTTAGTTATACAAAGATTACGAATATTAAAGTCCTCAACTCGAGTACAAGCTCTAGAAAAACGAATAAGTTGAGACACATATACCCCATAAGAAGTAGCTCGGGGAACATCCCCATCCAAGTGGGGATAATTAACAATGTCAGAATTAAAATCATCTCTCTTGTCATAGGTTTTGCTAATTATTTTACCATTTTCAATCGAGAGATCTAAATCAAGAAAAGAAGCGTTATTATCAGATATATTAGCTTTGTTAAGCTGAAGTTCTTTAGAATAAATATAATTAACCATAGTTGGAAAGAAAGGGTTGTCAATGTTCAATATGTCATCCAGATACCGAGAGATGTCATTAAAGGCTTCAATACCACTGCCTGGGAATCTGGTGAAAGACTCAACATGAAATCCCTTTCATAGCAAAATAAGAACAAATCTGCGACAAGTGGTGCACAGTTCGTACCCATAGGGATACCAACAATTTGTCTATAAACGGTGGTTCCATACCTGACGAAAATATTATCTAAAAGGAAGATAAGTGCTTCACAAACTTCATAGCAATAAATACTGATAAAGGTGATCCTTTGAGAGCAACAAACACAATTCAGAGAATAAAGCAGCAGACTCGGTTTTTTTGAGTCTGTTCATGAGAAGTAATGAAAGAAGCAACACTTCTCACGCCCCCTAGCACCGGCTTAAGCGGTATTCTACTTTAAAGCCACCTATATTGGGCTCGTTGGTCCCAAAGGACCAGTAAAAAATAACACTACTGATTCGTAGCAAGTCCACATAGTATAATTGTCAAAACTGCCGTTAGTAAAAAACGCTTTTATATCATTATATGCCAAAAATGTAGTATTTTCTCTAGCAAATGTTTTTTAAATAAGAGAAATTAACTTGTCTTTAATAAGGTGATGTGGTAAGGTTGTATATAGTGTAGAGAAGTCATAAGTGCTTATTGATGAAACTTGACCTTTCTTAAAAATGTTATATCACAATATAGTTTAACGTGATCTTTAACGGCAGTAAGACAAGAAGTTAAAAGTTTGGAGATGTTTGTTGCAGGCACTAGAATTAGAAATAAAGCGAGCCTTATATGGATTTTTATGTAATTTAGGAATCCAGTACATGGTAGGCAGTTTATTTTGCTTATCGTTTACACCAGTCTTGAAAGTAGTGCACCGAGTTATATATGCGGAAACAACATCATCCTCGGTAGAATTAACTGGAGTATACGAATTGGTGCTGCCGAATTCCAGAGATAAAACATTGACGTAATGTAGGCGTCAAACAATAATTACATTATTAGCTGCTTTATCTGCAGGAACTAAAACAAATTTATTATGAAATTCCTGAATTCCCGATTTTAAATTACGAAAGGAAAACCTAGGTCTCGGAGGAAGTAAAGAGGGGTTAGCATTATAAAAGTTAATACGTGTATCTATAATTTTCAGAATTGACTTTTTCCAAGTAGAAAGTGAGTTAGGGTCCGCATGTTCTCTACGATACCATTTGATACTAAAATCTTCAATGGAGTGGGCGATCTGGGCACGACAGGCATTAAAATCAATAGTTGAAGGTAATCTATATTTAGGACCTTTCGAAAACAAATGCCGAATACGTTTATCAATAATATCAAAATTACCAGTGATAACATGACCTGCTGGAGCATAGCAAAATTGTGATGTGTTGCATTCACATTCCTTAGGAGTATTATGTACTATATCAAGGTCAGAAACTATTTTGTTGTAGTTGAAAATAATATTTCTAATAGGCTTTTTATACTTATAACAAATTACAGGACTTTCAGAATTTTTGAAATATTTTGGGATAGAATCAACTACATGAGTATCTCGAAAAATACTAGGCATGTCAATGAAATCAATACCTTTGTTAATATATAGTAGTTTTAGAAAATGCCTGACGTGATCAGACTCCTTGTCAATATGTCCTTGTCGGAGAACATGTTGTGTATAACTTTGAACTATGGAAGCAGTGTTATACAAGGGATCTGTACGAATGAAAATTTTGTCGGCTTCCTCGTCGATCAACTTTAGTGATGAAATGGACAAAGATGTAAGCCGCGAAAGCATAGAGTGCTTTCCAGACTGTTTAAAAATGGTATGTAAATCAGCGACAGAAATAATTACACGCGATTTACGTTTGATGTTACCATTACGCCTAAGACCAGGAGACCTAGCTATACTTTTTCGGATAGAAAATATAGAAAAAATGTCAATATTAGGATCTTTAGAAATATTTCCTTCTTGATAAATATTGTTTAACATATTGTATACCGCAACTTGGTGCATTTCAAGTCAGAACATAAATTACGTGAGAAGTACGTCAATCAATATTTGAAGCTAGACATACAGTAAACAATCTACCATTAACAGCTGATTTAATGGTGGACTTGCAAGATAAATAATTGCAACAACTGCACCTCTTAGTATTGCACTTATTAATAGAGGAAACACCCTGCGCTTTGAATGAACTAAATGATTTCTGAAAGGAGACTTTATATGGTATTTCCTCAAAACAGGTGATCGTAGAGGAGTTACGGAAACTTTTGTGCCATTATTAAAAATCCTAGTAATATTATTAGAAGGAACATGAAACGAGGTTGCCGAATGAAGATTTAAAGGTGTAAGGCGTACATATGGTTTAATTCTAAGAAATGAAGAGTAATTTTGTGGAATTTGTATTGATGACGCAGAGTGTAACCGAAGAGGTGAAAGATTTATTTTTAAAGTTTTAACTAATATACTCATAATTGTTAATTTGGAGAGTAATACCATTCTGCGAAAAGCGAAATAAGGGCCAATTAGTAATTATTGGAGATACGAAATAGAATCGTATCAAAGATCCATAAGAAATAATATTAGTAAACTTACGGACTGTTAAAATAGGTCCAAAACTCGACATCAGTGTCTAATACAAGATAATGAGGAAAGTTAAGGAAACCCTAATAAAATTGGCCAAAATGTCGATCAGCACAAAACCTTCAACGCAATATATGAAACACACGTGTTTAAGGAAAATCTGGATCAAAGAATGTCATACAATCCCTGTAGGATGTAAAAAATAACAGTATTGATTGAATGTACGGGGAAAAAACAAATCTGCGACAAGTGGTGCACAGTTTGTACTCATAGGAATACAAAAAAATTGTCTATAAACGGTGGTTCCGTACCTGACGAAAATATTATATAATAGGAAGATGAGTGCTTCACAAACTTCATAGCAAGTCCACATAGTATAATTGTTTAAACTGCCGTTAGTAAAAAACGCTTTAATATTATTACATGCAAAAAATGTAGTATTTTCTCTAGCGAATGTTTTTTTGATTAAGAGAAATTAGCTTGTCTTTAATAAGGTGATGTGGTAAGGTTGTATATAGTGTAGAAAAGTCATAAGTGCTTATTGATGAAACTTGACCTTTATTGCACATTGTATCATATTTGCTAAAGAATGTGACATATCTTAAGAAAGATAAGAAAAATGCATTGCATATGATAGCGCATTTACAATAAAGTGGTTAGATATCTGCAGCGGAATACACAAACTATTCTTTTGAATATTCTCTTTTATTTGAACGCGGTAACTTTTATGGACTGTATGCAGTCTGAACAAGTTGTGTGGCCGAGTATAACTGAATTAGAACAACAGTTCTCTAAATCAATTTTACATGTGTAAATACATTCAGTTGGACATGATGTTCCGTCCTATTTAATTAATATTTATGAAAATTATAGGTTTGCTGTCAATAACAAGTACAATTTAAAACAGCAGAATTGATTTTAGATTGAAGAATATTAATGATAAAGGTTCATATATTCAATGTCAGCTTTAGTTCGATAAATGTCAGATTTTTGGTGAAGGAAGCAGTGTTAAAGAGACTGTCGGCAATCTTTTTTTTGCTTTAGTTTCAAACGTCTTATGTACTTCCACTTAAATGACCTTATTTTCTGTTTAATTAATAGTAATGATTGAAACCTTGACGACATTATTATTAGATTTGATGAATCATATATATTAATTAAACTGAAATTAAAATATCCGTCTCAACAGCTGATTCGATTGAAGACATTTATTTCGATCCCGCAAAAGAATTTCTCACAGACTGAAATGATCAGATGATAAATTATTATTTATGATTAGGACAAAAAAATAAGCGGAGTCCGCTAGTGTTCTAGACATTTCTTTTCATAAATATTAATTAAATAGGACATCATCAAATTATTTACGACTTAGTGTATTTGCACATTTATTAAAGAATTTAATAGGCTCGATCACCCAACTTCGTTCCAGATTACCGACTGTCCCTTTAATCACATATCAGACATATCGGGGGCATAGAGCATAAAGGGGCTATATACCAAATTGGCATATTTTAACGTTTTATGGTATTTTTCTTCCTCTAGTGCCATTCTATGTTATGTAAAAAATATCTAGCATAGGTTATTAAATAATTCCCCAGGAATGATCAGAACACAATGGGGCTATCTGAAAAACCAACAAAACTTGATAGCAACAAGGGGACATCGACACTTTCTTATAGCAACATGAGATGTATGCCATATGCCCCCTTGTTGTCCTTGCAGATCATGTTATTGTTATCAGATCTGTAAAGTGATATTATACACGAGCATATTTGTGTTTTACTTATATTGCCTATCTATGCTGCCTTGTTGGTTAGAGATTAGATCATGGCGGAGATTTCTTTATTTACACTGTCCTGTTTTAATGGGATGAAGTAGGGTAAGTGTGAGGTTTGGTGCACCCTAGAACCGGTTTATACCCCCAGTGGCCTACTTTGCCACTGACCGTTCCAAGGCGGTAGCCCTATTGTCAACCCTTTTGTATTTGTGATGTCGTTTGCATTTATTATTGCTTTTGCCTTCTTGTTTGTCTATTTGCGTGTTTGTTTCTGTATTTTGTGGTTGACTGTCCTCCTTGAATGCTACTTTCCCTGTCCGATAGTTTTATATTTCTTTTTATAGTCTATAAATCAGACCTGCTAAGAAATATTTGTCGAGAAAAACAAAAAAACACTGATAAATGTAAAAGAAACATACTAAAATATCGCAGGGATCACGTATATGAGTATACAGGGCAAACATGCAAAGTTGTCCAAAAAAGGAGATGAAATAGAAAGACTGTAAAAAATGTCGCTTTAAATGTTCGCACAAAGTTTCTCAAGAATTTGCTTAAGAAATATTTCAAACTTACTGGCAGCTAGGCTCTTACGACAAACAGCGATTTTTTGTTTGTCAAAATGTCACTCAGTCAGACACGAAACGTGAAACAACAAATAAGAAGTTTCATTCATAAGAAGAATCATTTTCATACTATTTGCCAATCCCAGATGAAACTAGAAAGGAAAATGTGCAACAACGCTAAAGGTAACAAGTCCGTTAAAGGCAACAACCGCCGCTAAAGATAGTAGGGTGACCATGGCCAAAATCGAAGATTAGATAAGTGGTAGGTGGTAACAAAAATAGAACAAAACATATTATATATCAAAATGTTCGTCTTGGTCGAAGTTTATCACCAATCAGCATCAATTGGCAAAAATGAGGGCGAACCAAGTAAAGCAATAAGGCATCAAAGGAATATAAAATGATCATACAGGGAAAGTAGCATTCAAGGAGGACAGTCAACCACAAAACACAGAAAAAAACAAGCAAACAGACAAACAAGGAGGCAAAAGTATTAATAAAAGCAAACGACATCACAAACACAAAAGGGTTGACAATAGGGCTACCGCCTTGGAACGGTGTAAAACAATGAGTGCATACTTACTTACAGTTTTTAACTGTGTTTGTCGGGGCCTCATTTTCCCTGATTTAGAATAGGAATTGTGGTAGATTTTTGCCAAGCTCATCACTTTTAATCGACGCCTATATCTAATAAATGATATTTTACTAGATTCATTTTATTGATTAAGAATTAGTTGTTTTGCCGTTTCATCAAAATCCATAAACTATTAAGAAAGTTATAATTTTACAAACTGTGTATTATGAGTAAATTTGCCAGTATTTACCAGTGCGAGACAAATAAATGTATAGAATTATTATTACGACGCTACGTGCAGTCCGAGCAGTCCGAATAAAGACGGCTAAAAATATCGGACAGGGAAAGCAGCATTCAAGGACGACAGTCAACCACAAAACACAAAAACAAACACGCAAACAGACAAACGAAAAGGCAAAAGTAATAAAAAATGCAAACGACATCACAAACAAAAAGGAGTTGACAATAGGGCTACCGCCTTGGAACGGTCAGTGGCAAAGTAGGCCATTGGGGGTTTAAACCGGTTCTAGGGTGCACCAAACCTCACACTTACCATAATGTCATCCCATTAAAACAGGACAGTGTAAATAAAGAAATCCCCGCCATGATCTAAACTCTAACCAACAAGGCAGCATCAATAGGCAATATAAGTAAAACACAAATATGCTCGTGTAAATATAATACAAAAAAACAATAGCCTAGAAAGCCACAATGAAGGTACTCAATGACTTGGCAGAAGCCAGAGCAGTAAGAGACTACACCATTAAGGGCACGACAAGAAAGAACATGGACAAGCATCAAACGCCACCGTCCCAATGGGCTTTAGGTAGGCGTCATCATAGGGTCGACAGCCTGTCCGGTCATCGTATAATTAAAGAGGAAAGCATAGTGGCGAACTGTAAAAGGGTCCACCACCAAGAATGCAGTACGTTGCAAAATGATAGGGTCATAACCTCTTTTGATAATTTTTTGAACAAGTTTAACAAAGATAGTATGAAAGTGATCATGACCAAGAATCTTACGAAGTTTATAAATCACATCACCATAGAAGTCAGGTTGTGATAGTCCTTGTCTCAGAAGAGTCCTTAAATTACATTTATATTTAGAAAGAAGATCAGGGTTACGATAATAAAATTTTGCAAAGGTTTTACGAAGTTTATGGTAACGGTAAACCTGATTGAGTAGCTTTTTAGTTATACAAAGATTACGAATATTAAAGTCCTCAACTCGAGTACAAGCTCTAGAAAAACGAATAAGTTGAGACAGATACACCCCATAAGAAGTTGCTCGGGGAACATCCCCATCCAAGTGGGGATAATTAACAATGTCAAAATTAAAATCATCTCTGATTTTGGCTAATTATTTTACCATTTTCAATCGAGAGATCTAAATCAAGAAAAGAAGCGTTATTATCAGATATATATTCTTTATTAAGCCGAAGTTCTTTAGGATAAATATTATGAACCATAGTTGGAATGAAAGGGTTGTCAATGTTCAGTATGTCATCCAGATACCAAGAGGTGTCATTAAAAGCTTCAATAATATCTGCCTGGGTATCTGGTGAAAGACTCAACATGAAATCCCTTTCATAGCAAAATAAAAACAAATCTGCGACAAGTGGTGCACAGTTCGTACCCATAATTTGTCTATAAACGGTGGTACCATACCTGACGAAAATATTATCTAATAGGAAGATGTGTGCTTCACAAACTTCATAGCAGGTCCACATAGTATAATTGTCTAAACTGCCGTTAGTGAAAAATGCTTTAATATTATTACATGCCAAAAATGTAGTATTTTCTCTAGCGAATGTTTTTTGAATAAGGGAAATTAGCTTGTCTTTAATAAGGTGATGTGGTAATGTTGTATATAGTGTAGAGAAGTCATAAGTACTTATTGATGAAACTTGACCTTTATTGAAAATTTTATCAAGAACGTCTCCTGAATTTTTTATAGACCAAAATAAATTAATCCCAGAGTTTTCATAAGTGTTATCACAATATAGTTTAACGTGATCTTTAACGGCAGTAAGACAAGAAGTTAAAAGTTTGGAGATGTTTGTTGTGGTGCAGGCACTAGAATTAGAAATAAAGCGAGCCTTATACGGATTTTTATGTAATTTAGGAATCCAGTACATGGTAGGCAGTTTATTTTGCTTATCGCTTACACCAGCCTTAAAAGTAGTGTACCGAGTGATATGTGCTGAAACAACATCATCCTCAGTAGAATTAACTGGAGTATACAATTTGTTGCTGCCGAGTTCCAGAGATAAAACATTGACGTAATGTAAGCGTCAAACAATAATTACATTATTAGCTGCTTTATCTGCAGGAACTAAAACAAATTTATTATGAAATTCCTGAATTCCCCATTTTAGATTACGAAAGGAAAACCTAGGTCTCGGAGGTAGTAACATGACATTTGCATGGATGGCGTGTTTCACTGGGTATCCGTGTAGAGACTGTATATATGGGTCGTAAGAACTTGTCACAGGATCGCAAGCCATTATCCAGAGTAGTAGTGACCATTACCATAACGGCAATGGGTAAGTCCAATCTATTTTAATAGTTGTAAATTATTGTCATATTTAAATTGTTGTTCTGAAGTAAATATCTGCGGGTAAAAGCTATAGATAGTTAGCAGGATATTGTCTTTAATTCTTGTACGTTTTCAAACGTCAGAATATTTCAGAAAATTATTGTCTGATAAGATGATTGGGACATATATTTACATTATTGAAATGCCAGTTGTTCTGTAGATAGTAAATGGAATACGCGATTCAGATTGTATGTACGTTTCTACGGACGTTTCTAACTGTCATTACGTTATTGCATAAACGGTTATTGTTTATTGTGCAGTATAAATCTCTCTGAGGTTGGTTTTCATATTGTCATTATTATTCAATCACTCTGAGATCGCTGTACCATTATAGCCTATAATGTGTTAACGGGATGTAAAACCAATTATTCATTCAGTCTATGGTTGAATTATTATATTGTAAGTTTTTCGTTACGTCTATAAATGTGAGATTTTATGATTTCATTGTCGATAAATTACATCTATAATTGTTTTACTCGTTTTGTTAAAGTTTAGCATAATTTCTATTCGGCGAAGGTTTAGAATTCGGGTTTATTCATTCTGAATAAAGATTGCTTTGCAATCAAGTATTAGGTATGGTGATACCTTAGCGCTATTATAAAATACATGTTGTGATAACATTGTAAGACTGGGTATATATTTTGTAGCCGTATACGCTAGGAGCGTAGATCATGTAGAGCGTATTGTCTGGAGCGTGGTCTACGGGGTCGTAGGTTGGGAACGCCGTCATAGGACGCGGGAACGACAGCATTCGCTATTTGGGCGACAGACCAGACGGTAGCCACGGAGACGCTAGGCAAGAGGGCCTGGTTACGCAGATAGCTACGCAGATAACGTCACCGGATGTGTAATACCGGGACTTGGGCAATCGCCGGAAAGGATCGTGCGATCGGGCGTCGCGTGTGAATTACGTCACCGGAAGTATGTGTGGTACCGGGACGAATAGCAACCGCTAAGGACGGGATTGCAATATAATGCGGAAGTGAAGTATTTGTGCCGGGAACTGTACCGGAAGGACTCAGCTAGATTTGAGAGTTAATATAGCGTGGGATATAGCATACATATATCATAAATACAGATATCAGATACTCAGTCTGATTAAAACCGAACAGTTTAATCTAACGTAGTGAACTTCATTTTAAACATGATTTAAAACGTTGAGATTTCTACTTTGTCATTTGTATTCATTTGTATATATATATTCATCTTGTTGTAAATTAAATTTGTAAATTTATTTATTCTTGATTCTCCCTTGGTGAGTTGTCTCCACTTGGTCAATCTTGTTACAAACGGTCAGTGGCAAAGTAGGCCACTGGGGGTTTAAACCGGTTCTAGGGTGCACCAAACCTCACAGTTACCATACTGTCATCCCATTAAAACAGGATTGTGTAAATAAAAAAATCCCCGCCATGATATAATCTCTAACCAACAAGGCAGCATCAATAGGCAATATAAGTAAAACACAAATATGATCAAGATGGTCGCCATTTTTGGTATGGATCTTAAAATACCATAGGTCAATACTTGTGAGTATATTCTAATATAGTTTTAGCAATTTAATACTTATTTTAACCTTTTTAGAGAAAAAATAATTGTCCTTATTTTCACAAAAGAGGTCAAAATCTAGGTCAAATTATTTTAAAAACATGTTACAGCCCATATTATTGTTATTCAAAAGTATTATACAATTGTTTTTGTTTTTAAATCAACTTTTTCTCTAACTTTAGAAAGCTTTAATTAACTTATTAAATAAAAAGAGAGGAAAAAATTGAACAAAATGTTTGTTGTATAATATATCTTGCTATTGCAATGTGATATTTTAGTAAACGTTTATTTATGTAATCTTGTAAAGTTGTTTATTTTAACTACAATGTATTCTAAAAAATTAAGAAGTAGTCATAACAAACTACTTTGTATTTCTCCTCATATGACTATTTACCTAGGAGTATTTTACCAGAGCACCGGTAAAGTTTATGAAGAGGTAACATTCAAAGGTAAACTGTAGACATTAGAATAAATTTGCTGTTTAAATAATTTCATTAAAATCAGAAACGTAACAGCATGTTACTAAGATGTTTGCGATTAAAGAAATTAATGTATAACATTGGTAGATACGTAACAGCATGTTACTAAGATGTTTGCGATTAAAGAAATTAATGTATAACATTGGTAGATGTGACATGTTTTGTGATGACAGAGCAGAGCTCCTTCCGATCTGGGCAGAATTTTAGTCAAATATTGCATCTGACTGCTTACATGACACAGAAAAAGTAGTATGTACTCAATTATAATCACCCCTCCAAATGAATACAGTACAGTGTACACTACACTCAAACGAACAAACGAACGATGAATGTCCTAGGTCAACTTAAATATATTTTACTGAACGTTTAATAGTACACGAAGGACAGGAGGAGCTCACTATGAGTTTGTTGATGTCTTACTGAAAAAAGACAATGACACATAGTAAGATTCTGTGAAATACAGATAAAAATATATCCTAATTAATGAGGAAGAGATGATGTATTTATGGCTAATAACCATACACTAATTAAAAAATACGCCTCTGGAAAGAGTTATGACTTTTGAGAATGCCCCTGTACCACTGAGCTAGTTTTGTGATGATCGGAAAATGGTTGAAAACAAAAAGGCCGATATCTATCACATAAAACATGAGGGGAAAAAATCCACCAGTATCGGTGTTAAGGAGTATGGAAAGCATCATTTTCGACGGAATGGCAATTACTCAAATTGTACAGAGTGTGTTTGGGTGTAGAAAATCTATTCTTCGAGACTGGCAAGCATTTAGATTTAACCATATTAATCCATATACATGATAGTGTTGATAAACGTTAATGTGAGCGGATCTTGCCTATGGTTTACACACTCACAGAATGCGACACATGTTGCTCTTCCTTTGAAATTGGCAGGAAAATGGCATCAAATGTAATGATGAACAGTGCTGGTGAGGCTTAAGAATTATCTGTCTATTAAATGTAAGTCTCTGAATACGTGGAGAATAAAACAGAGTACTTGAAAACAAGAGTTTAAAACCAAGGAAGTTAGTTACCCCCACCCTCTCTCCTTGAAAGAGATGATAGGTTTTACTCCATCTATCAAATGTGCACACCAGTTACTGATTTAGAGAACACATGCTAAATATGTCAGAACGAACAGAGTGTGGCAAGACACAGGTCCTCATGTTATAAACCAGCTGTTACCAATCAGAATTACTGAGTGAATTGATCTGCTTCTGTGATGGTAAATATATTGATGTTAGTTCGTAAAATGAACAGCCGTGTGCATAATTATGCATGTATTTGCATAATATTATGCAAGTATGTGCATGATGAATACTTCTGATTAAGATAAGCTCTGAGATTTGACATTTAATGATGTTAATTCGTCAAATGAACAGCCGAGAGATTTATTTATAATTTATTGTGATTATATCACAACGAGATGTTACATATACTGATGTAAATGATAAAACCTAAATGTTTTCTTAATCAGAATATTAGTTTCAATATGTAAGAATGTATATGCCATGACTAATCCAGTCACATTAAACTGACATCGGACCGACCAGTCATAGCATAACACTTATAGCGTCAGAGTCAAGCAATGGAGCTACTAGTTAAGTATTTGGTGTTACCCGGTCGGGGATCGAGCCCACGACCTCCAGCATATGAACCAAAGCCACCCCGCTGCACCGTGGTTGACAGGAACCTCAGAAGTAAGTCTGTACTAATGGTTAATTGATGAGCTAGATACCGTATACTTATTAAATTACAGATTCAATCGTTGAATGAAGCGCGGGTCGCGATTTAAATCAAAACAGATCGAGCCCTAATTCCTAAGGAGAATAGGCTCATCGACTCCGCTGCATTTATGTTGGACCAATGCATATATTCCGCCATGTTGTCTCTCTAAGAAATTAGGGGCTATTCAATCAATACCAGTTTTAAATTTTTTGGGCATAAGTTCAATCCTTGAGCATGGATTAAACAGTTCTAGGTATTCCACGTGAAAAAAATGTGTGGCCGATCAATAATGTAGAATAAATATGATAGAGATTCATTTCAATTCACTTTGCTGATTATATCATACGGTGGAATAAACTCTTTTTATGTTTCCTACATCATTGAAAGACATCGTACGTGACCTATCACTTTTTTTGAAACCCAATACAGAGATATATTAGACCCTGCATATAGAAATCATAGCACGTGATGTTAGATGATTGTAAAATAAACCCGATCAGGTTATATATCCCAAACGTGGTTTCTCACAGAGTTCAAACTAAATTGTTTGGCAATATTCCTAATGATTGAGAACAATGCATTATTATTGAATTAAAATATATGGTATTATAACGAAGAACAAACCTAAATTTAAAATGTTTACCCACAACGCCACCCCTCCCCACCCACCACCCACCCCCACCACACACACCCTTCTTTTTATTTAGGTATTTAAAGGCAGCTTCAAAATATCAAAGTGGAATTAAACTGTAGTTTTATTATCAATGCCATTCGTATGTTCTATAAAACATCGATAGTGTTTGTTTGAAAATGCATGCCGAGTTTCGTGTTTGGCATAGAGAAAGTGTTCCCCTGTAAAAGTGACATGTATCCCTTTCATATATGTGTTATCATTCGATTAACATTTCAGTTTACTGTTTCTGAGATGAGATAGTCCTGGTTTAAGTCTGCATTATTTTTTTTCTCCTCACCAGTGATCTATTTTTTTTTAAACTCTGTTTGCTATATTATATCGTACCCATTATAGCAAAAGAAAATATGCGTTTTCAAGCAGTTGGGTACGTTATTAATAAACCCGATAATTTGGCATGATCTTGATGTAAGAGGAGTTTTGTTTTGTTTGAATGGTATTTTAAGTCATTTTAGCATATATTAGGCCATATATGACGGTCGGTTGAGGCAGATCACCCATTTTTTCAAGGGTAGAACCTGTAATGTATATCTACCGCCATCCACAAGAATCGACATTTTTTCGCTTGACAAGTCGGGCTTCCAATGGGATTCGAACCTGCAGAAAATCCACGTGTCCGAGTAGGAGACCAGCACACTCTCTAACAACGCCGATACGGGTCGCATCGGTTGGAAGCGAATCAAATGCTTCAGTAACTAACAAGAACATGTTAACTAAATTTTCATTGAAACTGTAGATATTGAAATATATTGTTAGCGTAGACAGTTGTTATCTTTAGCGTTAACATGAAAAGTTGTTACCTTTATATTTAGCGTTGTTACCTTTAGTGGAAGAGGTGATTGTTACCTTTAGCGGAGGTCGTTACCTTTAGCGTTGGTATTGTTACCTTTAGCGGCGGTTGTTACATTTAGCGGGATTGTTACCGTTAGCTTGTTACAAAAGGCACAAAATGCGAGAATCTGTAAGAAGTTTGTCTTAGGAACACTGAACATAGAAAAAAAGGAAGTTGAGTATGCAATGCAAAATAAAGTTCACGTATGTTTCATTAGACATGATAGGAAAGGAGTTTTCATCTAAAAACAAAACATGAGATGATAAATTGAAAGAAATTCGAGATCATATCGAATCTTTTGTAACTGTATCATCGCATTACACTGCAAAAGATACAAAGAGAAAGTACCTCGATCCAAATGTGTCCGTTAGGACAATGTGTGAGCTATATCAAAGCAATTGCAGAAGCAGAGAAAGTGTGCCTTGTAATTTCAATGTTTATAGAAATGTGTTTTGTAAGCGAGTACAATATACCATTTCATAAACCCAAAAATTACCAATGTACTCTTTGGGTGGTTTAAAAAGGAAACCAAGAACATGGAGTAGCTTATAGTGACCTTGATGTACATCAAACTTTAAAAGAGACAGTCAGGAAAGAAAAGACATTTAAAAAAGAAAAAGCTATAAATGACCCATATTATTTTGCAGCAACATTTGATTTAGAATCAGTTTTTCCAACACCACACACTGAAATTGGAGATGTATACTATAAGCGCTGCTTGTCATGATACAACCTTTCAATATACTCCCTTGGAGATAAAAAGGGAACATGCTTTTTATGGGATGAAACAAAAGGTAGCAGAAGTTTTTGTGAAATAGGAACTGACAACTTTATCAGTTCATTGCCAAATACGATAAAGAGGTTGTTTTTCATATGGAGGACAAAACCGAAACCAATTTGTTACGGTTGGATTACTGTATGCAGTACACAAAAATGAGAATATTGAACCTATCGGGCATAAATTCTCTGAGTGGGGTCACTCTGAGATGGAGTGCGATTCTATGCATGCGGCAATAGAACATTCTAAAAGGAATACTAATGTTCATGTTCCATCACAGTGGGATACAATTGTAGTAATGACCAGGCAAAATAATCCATATGTTGTTATACCTATCAATATTTGTGACTTAAAATCTACAAAATGTCGATAACTACCAACATGAAAAGCACAGTTGCGAGCGAGAAAATAAACTGGCTGGATATCAATGGATTGAAATAAGACGTTCACAGCCTGAAAGCATATTCTTTAACTATGGTTTTGACAGAAAAGCGGTCATGGAAAGAGATAAAACTGAGGAAGACTACAAGAATAGGGTGACAGTGTGCATCAACATCGATGACATGTCTATATGCTGAAAAGTTAACCATTTCTGTCCCGAAAAAACAAGACTTGTTCTCACTCTGCAGGTCAAAAGCAATGCCAGACTGTTTTCATTACTAATATGAACAGCTAGCAACATCATTAAATGTACAGGACAAATTAACAGAGCTAGACAGTGATGAGAATTTAGTGTAGAAAGTATGAGGTAACAATATTGTGTAGTAAAAACATGCATAACTGGATAATTACTGTGAATTCAGTCTATTTTGTAACAGAAGTGATGACAAGCAATAACTTTACACTCAAAGAATGTGTATAGTTGTTTAATGTAACAGAGGTATATATGGCAAATAGCCCCTTTTAATTGCAAGTGTTAGTAAAATTTGCCAGAGCAAAAAGGAGTTATCTGCATTTATCCTTATTTGGGCATGAAATACATGTTGAACTTTATTAATATTTTCTGTAAACATGGAGTGTTAATGTACAAAGATGCCCTCAATAATCAATAAACATACAATGAATTGTTGAATTTTCATTGGAACTCAAACATTAAATGTCAATTTTCTCAAAATTCTGAATTATGCACATAACCCCTTTTAGCTCTATGCCCTCGATGTTATACTATACTCAGTGTATTATACTTTTATTAAAACTTATGATATAAATATCTGGTACATTTGTTAACAATAAATCAATGTCATTTAAAACGGATATTTTAATGACGTACATTTACGCTGTCAATCTATTGTCTTTCATTTTAGGACAATGATTTTGTAAAATATTTAGAAAAAGAGTATGATAATGTATAAGAGTTAAATCCGTGCATATTCAATGATGTATTGACATATTATACACACGAAACTAGACAAGCGGTCAGTGGTATCGCAAACTGGAAGAGGTGAATGTCACATGTATTCAACAATCAATTATTTTTTCTAAAAATATTCACGTTACAAAATATCGGATTGAATCACGTCACATACGCCAACTACCGCACAGAAAAGATCAAGTGCTCCTTCAATAGTTGAAGGAATTGGCAACTGATTTCTCGCATTTCCTGTTACCCATTCCATAATTTGCAGAAATTCATTAGAACATCCTCTAACAGGGAACTCGTCTGTATACTCATTGGCTAGTTCTCCAATGGCTTGTAAATCACACGGTTGTGGAACGAGTAATCATATGCTCCAAACGCTTCCGGTTGAGAGTACATGACTTCAGGAATACCAGACGGCATTAATACCTCATTTCGCTGTGATCTGATTCTATGCTCATTCCAATTTTCAACAAATATGTCTTACTGATTCTGAATAATTGGAAGAAAACAAAACCGAACGAAATCGATGTGAAGTGGGTCTGTATCAGTAAAGACACCTCTGTCTCGAAAATCGCTGCAATAATTTCTCCAGTAGTGGGTAAAATGTATTTTAAGACTCCCCATAGTCTCTCAATTCTTTGATTTCCAGTAGATTTGCCAGTAAGAAAACTTTTTCGACCAGACATATCGTCTGTGTGGTACATCCTGAGGGACATCTGAAGATCTTTTACAACAACATTTTCAGAACCCCCATCCGTTCGTATCATTCTCGGTACCGACCCTTATCTCTTGACAAAGTCTAAAAAAATCAAGCTATGAATCTTGGATTGTTATTTGAAGGACCCCCATCCGTTCGTATCATTCTCGGTACCCACCCTTATCTCTTAAGAAAGTCTAAAAAAATCAAGCTATGAATCTTGGATTGTTATTTGAAGGACCTGCTTTCAATAACAGAATTTTCCTCGAATAACCATCGATGGCAGCATGAATAGTTATAAAGAAATACAAAAAGATCCGACAGGGAAAGTAGCATTCAAGGAGGACAGTCAACCACAAAACACAGAAACAAACACGCAAACAGACAAACAAGAAGGCAAAGGCAATATTAAATGCAAAAGACAACACAAACACAAAAAGGTTGACAATAGGGCTACCGCCTTGGAACGGTCAGTGGCAAAGTAGGCCACTGGGGGGTTTAAACCGGTTCTAGGGTGCACCAAACCTCACACTTACCCTACTGTCATCCCATTAAAACAGGACAGTGTAAATAAAGAAATCCCCGCCATGATCAAATCTCTAACCAACAAGGCAGCATCAATAGGCAATATAAGTAAAACACAAATATGCTCGTGTAAATATGATACAAAAAAAACAATAGCCTAGAAAGCCACAATGAAGGTACTCAGTGACTTGGCAGAAACCAGAGCAGTAAGAGAATAAATCATTTAGGGCACGACAAGAAAGATCATGGACAAACATCAAACGCCACCGTCCCAATGGGCGTTAGGTAGGCGTCATCATAGGGTCCATAGCCAGTCCGGTCATCGTATAATTAAAGAGGAAAGCATAGTGGCGAACTGTAAAAGGGTCCACCACCAAGCATGCAGTACGTTGCAAAATGATAGGGTCATAACCTCTTTTGATAAACTTGTTAACAAGTTTAACAAAGATAGTATGAAAGTGATCATGACCAAGAATCTTACGAAGTTTATAAATCACATCACCATAGAAGTCAGGTTGTGATAGTCCTTGTCGCAGAAGAGTCCTTAAATTACTTTTATATTTAGAAAGAAGATCAGGTTTACGATAATAACATTTTGCAAAGGTTTTACGAAGTTTATGGTAACGGTAACCCTGACCGAATGGTTTTAACTTATCGTATCCATCTATATGTATGAGGTAGTTAGGACCTCTAGTGTAATACACTCTCCTTCTCAAACGACGTTATCTTCTCAGAGATACTCCTTCTGGGTCGATGGCTAAGAGACATAACCTAACTGTTTCTTGGGTAACACGCAATACAGGTGTGACATTTAATAATCGCCATAAAGATTTATAGCCCAAGTTTTGAAATTCATTTTGAGACTACAACTATTTTGGAGACGATTCTCTCAAGTTGACTTTCACAGTTTTTCCTTCTTAGATTCAGCCTCCGCTTAATTCTCTTTAGAGTTGAAACACTTGTGACTATTCCATGAACAAACAACAGGAAACCGCAAATTTCGTTGAACGTATACAATCTGCTGAAGTAATACTGAACCAAGTTATCAACTGGTGCGTTGTCCCCGGGCTATGGAATTGCCTGATTCTCATCTCCACATAGTATGATGACTTACAGCTGAAATAAACAAAGTATAAACAATAAACAACAGCTACAACAACATACGCACGCATGCATAATATAATATAATGTAATATATCATAATATGATATAATATAATATGATATGATATAATATAATATAATATAATATAATATAATATAATATTATTTAATATAATATAATACAAGAGGCCCAAGAGGGCCTGTGAACGTTCTACTGGCTAAAGATAACGTTTATGTATAAAGGGCCATAACTCCGTCAAAACATCATTCAACCGGAACATGGCGATGATATGCGCAACAAATCTTGGTACTGATCATCCATGCCACGTTTCGCTGAAATCTGGCCAGAGGTTCAAGAGAAGTAGTTTGTACAATGTTAGTGTATTAAAACCTTTGAAGGGCCATAACTCTGCAAAAATTCATTAAACTAGAACACGGCGATGATATGCGCAACTAGGTTTGGCACTCATCATCCCTGCCAAGTTTTGCTGAAATTCGGCCAGAGTTTCACCAGAACTAGTCTGTACAGTGTTTGTGTATTAACATCCTTAAAGGGTCATAACTCTGACAAACTGTCATTCAACTGGAACACGGCGATGACATGCCCAACTAGGCTTGGTACTCATCATCCCCGCAAAGATTTGTTGAAATCCGGCCAGGAATTCAGAAGGGACTAGTCTGGACAATGTTTATGTATTAACACATTTAAAGAAACTAACCCTCCAAATAATTGCAAAATTGCACAACAAAACAGATATTCAAAACTATATCCAGGTGTTCAGGTCATATAATGATGTAGGTTTATTCAAGGATTTTTAAAATATCCGGGATTGAATATGGGTAAAATGATTTATGAGTTGGTAACTCTTAATTCAACGCTACAGTTGTGTGGTTTGGTCTGACTGGTTTAAGCGATTTATAATGTGTCTATATAGTTGGGATACTCCAAATATGTATATTATATGTATACCTCGTCGTCAGTAGGTTAAGAAGCGGTGTACAGATGTTGTAAATAATGGGATAGCTACTTTAGAGGACCATAACTCCGCCAAAATCATTCGACTGGAACACGGCAATGATATGCGCAAGTAGGCTTGATACTGATCTTTCACTGAAATCCGGCCAGGAGTTCAGGGGAACTAGTCCGGACAAAGTTTGTGTATTAAAACCTTTAAAACGCCAGAACTCCACCAAAGATATTTCAACCGCAACACTGTGATGACATGCACAACTAGTCTTGGTACCAATCATCCCTGAAACGTTTCGTTGAAATCCGTCCAAGGGTTCAGGAGAACTAGTTTAGACAAAATGTGTGTATTTAAATCTTTAAAGGGCCATAACTCCTCCAAAAAACATTCATCCAGAAGACGGCGACGATATGCACAACTAAACATGGTACTGATCATCCCTAAAAAGTTCGTTGAAATCCGGCCAGGGGTTCAGGAGAACTAGTCCAGACAAAGCTAACGGGTCATCATTCAACTGACACTCAGTGTACAAATAGGCTTGGTACTGATCATCCCTTCAAAGTTACATTGAAATCCGGCTAAATGAAGGACCTTCGTCTTCATGGGGCGCAATACAGCATCTTTGAAATAAATCAAGGGCCATAATTCCAGTGTTACTAATCCGAATTGGTTGTTTTTCAAACTTATCAAAGCTTTCATTGATAGTAACAATTTGGTAAATATAGGATGAAAAACGAAGGCCCTATTTCTTAACGAGGCAAAATACAGAAAAAATATAGCATGCTTTACTAAATTGAGAATGATTTTCGAGCTCGTCCGAGCTTTCATTGATATAAACAATCTGGTAAAGTTTAAAAAAGATCTGATGGAAAATGAAGGCCTATCTTGTTAACGAGGCAAATGTGAACGGACGACGGACAACTCCCCATCCCATAAGCTCTGATGACCTTTGGTCAGTAGAGCTAATAATATAATATTATTTTCAACATGTCAGACTATCAGACTATTTGTCGGAAATGGTAATTTCAAAAGTAGATAAAAAATTAGCCGCATATAATCTGTCGTATCCAATGTTATATAATATTATGTTATAATATTTAGTAGTATTATAGTTAGTGTCATATATTTTTAAGGGGCTGGTGCGGCCTAGTGGATAGCTCGTCGAACTGGTAACCGGAGGCCGCGGGTACAAGCTTGGCCGTTACCACCAAAACTCATGGATGTGTTCTTGTGCAACATTCCTTAGTCTTGTCTGCCGGATGTGGACATAAACCGGGCAGTCCCGGGTATCGGTCTACCCTCCGAGCAAGTTAAAGACCCATAGGAATCTTTTCGATAATAATAGTAGGTCAGGTTGCCATATTCATATGTATCATTCCATTCTCTCTGGGGAGGCTCTAAATAACCTATACTGTGTTGAGGAACGGTTATACAACATCAATTCAACTTATTTTCAAAATAAAATATATGACTTACTTGCAAAATTTAAGGAACGCTGCTTTCTATATTTGAGCTGTTCTGCAAATACATGTACTCGTACAAGGCTCCGATTTTAACTATGTTATATTGTGGTGTATCCTAACAAATGTGTACTTGAACTTTATTTCGTCAGATGACATTTTCGCAAAATAATTTGATCATGACGATTTGTTCAACTCAAGAAGTTAAGATGAACTTGAGAACGTTACCTGAAACAAGAGAATAAGTCGTTACATTTTGAACGACATACTCAAGGATAACTAGTCAAGACGACATACACCAACTAAATTTATTTAAATGACGAAAATGTCGGCTTCAGTCTTTCTGACATGTGAAGAAATGCTTCAAGAAAAACGCAGTAAATCGAGAAAATGGGGCCGAGAAGACGCGATACAATGCAACAACTCGCCAATTTCGAAGACTATAAGGAGGTAATTAACGCAACAACTGGTGACCCTTAAACGTTTCCATATTGTTAACTTAAGACAGTGTTGGCGTTCCATACTAAATGTGAAATTCCATGGGTCATATTTGGACAGTTTTATTGTTGTCTAACCTTGTTTGATATCGGTTAATACTGCAAATGGTAATCTGAACTGCCAGTGTCGGCGTGCTTTCGAATCCTGGGATCGGCGTAAAAGTTGATATGTGAAAATATCTGTCAGCCTTCCACGCGTAAAACATAACTACCATTGTTTTATACGGACCTAATGAATAATTGGATAGAATCACAACGGAAAATACTCAAAAAAAGTTTTATCATATTCGAACGCAATTACTATGGGGGAATAGATCTTTAAAAGACAACTCAAGAAAATCACTTATTTTTCATAAATGGATTCAGTCCGACATACTTTACATAAATAATACTTTAGTAGAAAGAGGGAAATAATGCGAAAACATAATTTTATCAAAATTACAAGACAAAAGCCACTGGATTTCAGAAATGAATTAATACCTGAAAAGCAGCGGTACCGAATACATGGAAAAATTTACTTAAAACACTCGAATCAGTGTTAACTAAAGTAAAGATATCTTTATAATATTATTTTACTTTTGGCGTTAACTTCAGCTGAATTTTAGTGGGACAGAATACGTTTCCGTATGTAATAATGAAAACCAGAAAGAAAGTAATTGTTTAATTCAATTTCATACATCATATGTGAGCGTACATTCCGGGTAAGGTATACGCATATAAGCGCATACAAAATATAAGCTCATACGCTGATTTTCAGTTATTCATGTCGTTTCCATAACTTATTTTAATGTCGTAAATAAATGTTGGGAAACTCGATGTATCTTATACATTATGATCAATGGACACACCAGATAATAATATTGAAATTGATGCAACATGTGTTTATCATAATTACCATCATACATTACGTGGACGCCGCTTTATATTTAAGACCCCAAGGTCTCATCTTGGCTTATATGGCGAAACGGGGTACCTTGGGGTCTTCATTTTAATCTACTTAATCTGTCTTTAGTGGCCCCAACCTTTAATTTTATCGAAATATAGTTGATTCGATATGCATAATATATCGTTTGTATATTTGTTCGGGGTTTAAATATGTGTGTAAGACGTAACAGTATCCATTAGTACTAACACAGCTCCTGACCGAAGACATAAGACCCGTCTACTTTGTGACGTAATAACTTATTCAGGTATACATTCACTGTTTAGCGTGCTAAATTAGAGTAAATTATTAGCCGAAATAATTGCATTATCTCAAATTGTTCATGCTTATGATGGAGCGGGTCGTTGGAAAAGGGCCCGTGTCATCGAAGTCTAAGATTGCTTTCATTACGATAAGAAGGATAAGAAAACAGAAAGAGACGAGAAGAGATCATGTTATAGCATAGGCATGTATATAGATATATAACACTTATCTCTCTTTCTATATTTTGGAAACGGCCAAACATACCAAATTTATTGAACTTATGACAACAGAAAACAAGAGTTTATTAAAGAAACTGTCCGTTTTCATTAGTAAAAGTTTTAAAAGAAGAGACGACATGTTTTATAAATAAATATCACTTTTCTCCATTTTTGTCCACAGATATAAATGTGTACTGAGCAGTACTTAGGACTATTCATTTAACAATATATATTAAACATTTATATACTTAATAGTTGTCAAATACTTTTAACAAGTAACAGATACAGATGATCTTGAACCTCACCTATGAAATTATACAAATTGTCATTAACTGGAAAATATTGTGTGTATTTCAGATACATGTTTATATGTATGTACTATTTGCATGTGAACTGTTGGGCTTAATGCATTATGTTTGAATAAAATATCTATCTATCTATATATATCCGTCGAATTGAAAGCATGTGGTTTAGACGTAGCGGATTCTAAATCTGTAAAGTTGTAGAGGGCCTATAATCCTTAAATAACACACCATTACATTTTGTCTAATTTGTCAAATGGATAAAAACGTATGATCAACTATCTGCAACATGCGTAATGTAGAAGCAAGCAGATTTCAAGTCAAAATGATACTGGGTTAATCAAACCAGCGGGATTATTTTGATGATTCATCCCACTTCAAGGGTCCATGTGTGTCTTTAAAGAATGCATTATATTTAAAGCAGATATATATTAAAGGGACATTCGGCTATCTTGATTTGAGAAAAAACTGGCGGCGTTACGGTAATTTTTCTGCATAACTTTCATTTATTCAATCATTAATATTAATTATACGATTAGTATAAAGAAAATTGTTTTTGTATATTAGTAACTGTTGATAATATATGTACACTTGTATGTAGGATAAGATTAAAAAATGGAAACTCAAAATGAAATTATTTATTATTTGAATTATAGGTATATGCAAGCAGGGTTAACATGATACTGGATACATAAATCGAGACGTTTATTTCAATGCTTAATAAGCATTTCAAGATTTGCGTGTGTTCCTTTAATATAATTCTGTAATATCTAACCGGGCGATATACCAGTTAGACAAGATCCGAAGGGGTGACCTTTGATCAAAGGAACGTGTGACGTCATAATTGTTGTAAACATTTTCACAGATGTGAAATTGAGACAAGTATCTACATGACAGGCGGCATCTTCAAAGATCGCGGCAAGTGTCATTGATCGGTAGCGCGCGTGGCTTGAGTAGACCCTGAATTTGTGTCTGCAAATTGGACATAGACGATGTACACGATTACACAGTAATATAAACATAAAATAATGGTCTACATTGGTGTGCTTTATGAACATAGCAGCGATGCACGCGCTTTCTACGCCTTGGGGGTCCCAGTTTGTTAAAATATTAAGATACAGTTGTAATATATAATGGCTATAATTTTAAAATGGATTTGTAATTACTTGAGGAGGTCCTTCCTAAATGTGAGAAGCACGTTTTTCAACACGTTAGGATGTGGGCACTGACTATATGCATCGTCTTCAGTTACACATGTTTGCCGATTTTTTAATTGTTCTAGCTTTATACGGAGCAATGGAGTGCAATAATAAATTCAACACACAATTGTGTATTGTTTGTCAGTGTTTTAAAAATTCCAAAATGCCTGTTTATTTTACCCTAGATTGATTTTCTCTTTAGCTGCAACTACTATGGTTGTTCAGTACGATTCTGGATACATCCTGAGATGTTTATTATTTTGTATGTGTTTCTTTAGTTAGTTTCTCTGGATGTGGACTTTATTGTTAGAGAATTCCTTTTGATGGGATGTAGTTTTGTTTACACTGTCTTGTCTATTGGGGCGCTGAAGACAGGATAATAGCAAGGATTGTGCGCAGATAAAATCGATTCAAGCTAACCAGTAGACCTTATTGCCTACTGACCGTTCCAAGTCGGTAAACTTTCTGTTGTTTTTTGTCTCTTTCATTGTATTATCAAGTCCTTGTTTGCAGTACAGTGCAGACCTACGATGCCATTGCGTTCGGACGCTGTGGTTTCTATAGGACCCTATATCTCATTTTTTCAATTCATACCATTAAACAAATCGGCATAACATGAAATGTATTGGTGGCAAAACATGTGTCTGGTATGTTTTCACGGATTTGTCTGGACTAATACTTTAAATAAATAATTTAACGGCGTTTCATGTACATGCGCAACGAATAGTATGAAAAAGAAGAAGTAAACATAAAGTATTAGTTGCGAATGAAATTAATTGTTTGCGTTGGCCATTTAATTTTAAACAATTTAGTGTATTCCGTGAACGCCGATGACAGTTTATAATTATTAAATGCCGCTCACAAAATGATTTAGGATTTCTTCTACATATATATCATGTTTTAATTCAGGTTGTAATATAAATAGCGAGACAATTATCGATATTTTAGTAGACTTGACTGTAAATTGTCCGATAAGCTCCGCCCACAAATTACATGTATCGATAAAACTGTAATAAGCTCCGCCCACGTAATGGATGAATAGCTCAAACAGCGTGTTACATATTGCACATATTGTTCATTAGTTGCCGTCAACATTTCTGACTTTTTAGATATTGCGTGATTATTACAACAGGCATTCGCTCCTAACCAGCTATACTGTTAAACGTTGGTTTGTGTTTTGAATTTATTTGCTGGATTTCATCTTCTAGAAGTATTTAAGTTTGAAAGATGCTGAGTTTGTCAACATTATTGCTGATAGCCTTCTGCTGCACTGCATTCGTCAACGCCAAACCAAAGTAAGAATTTCGTTTTTAAATTTATTTATTACAAATAAATGCTCAAAATGATTACTTAAATATAAAAATATAAAAACTCTTAGTGTATAAAATAAATACACTATTCTATTAAATATGTCATTGACGACTTGTTTAGAATAACCAAAACACATATACTTCATTAAATTGTTCAGTTAATGTTTATCCTATGTTTAATTTTGTTAATAATTGTATCAAATATAATAAACGGTAAACATGACATTTTATAGAAAATATCAGAAATCTAATGATTTTAGTGTGTGTGTGTGTGTGTATTTGCGTGCGTGTGTGTGTGTCTGTGTCTATGTACCAATGTGTGTGTTTGTGTGTGTGCGTGCGTGCGTGCGTGCGTGCGTACGTACCTGTGTCTGTCTGTCTGTCTGTCTGTCTGTCTGTCTGTCTGTCTGTCTGTCTGTCTGTCTGTCTGTCTGTCTGTCTGTCTGTCTGTCTGTCTGTCTGTCTGTCTGTCTGTCTGTCTGTCTGTCTGTCTGTCTGTCTGTCTGTCTGTCTGTCTGTCTGTCTGTCTGTCTGTCTGTCTGTCTGTCTGTCTGTCTGTCTGTCTGTCTGTCTGTCTGTCTGTCTGTCTGTCTGTCTGTCTGTCTGTCTGTCTGTCTGTCTGTCTGTCTGTCTGTCTGTCTGTCTGTCTGTCTGTCTGTCTGTCTGTCTGTCTGTCTGTCTGTCTGTCTGTCTGTCTGTCTGTCGTCTGTCTGTCTGTCGTCTGTCTGTCTGTCAGTCTGAGTAGGAGTAAAATTATGCTTTTTGGACCATGATAAATTTTAAGGGGCATATCTCGCTGTATTTAACGAGACGATGCTTTTCGAACCATGAGAAATTCTAAGGGGCAAATCTCGCTATTTTTAACGAGATGATGCTTTTTGGACCAAGAGAAATTTTAAGGGGAAAATCTCGCTATTTTTAACGAGACGATGTTTTTTGGACCACGAGAAATTTTATGGGGCAAATCTCGCTATTTTTAACGAGATGATGCTTTTTGGATCACGAGAAATTTTAACGAGCAAATCTCGCTATTTTTAACGAGAAATTTCTCATGGTCCACGATAAAATTAAACGGTCAATCTCGAACGAGACGACATTTAAACGGTCGCTATTTTTAGCCAGATGATTCCTCCTTGCTGAAGAGGAATTTTATTGTTCGCTATTTTGAATGAGACGATTCCTCCTTTCTCATGAGAAATTTTAACGGGCAATCTCGTCAACTTTGACGAGATAGTCATCCCGACGAACCGCCCGAGCCACCGCTGGGCCATCCCAAAACACTCTCGACCCTAATCGTAGGATACGAGGAACTTATTGGAGGTTTGAACAGCGCCGATGACTGGATCCAAATAGTGCAAATGTCACCGGCGAACCTGGTCGTGCTGGCCTGGCAACAAGAACGCCGTTAACACCTGTTGGCAGATCTTTTGAAGATTTGGGCGCCAGTGGCCTTGCCGGTGTCTACAGGGATGTGCCATCGATCCTGCGAGCTTTTTGCAAAAGGAAAGAAATACCTTTGGGGTTGACACGGGAGGAATGGTATCACCCCATCGTTACAGATGACGCGGGTTTGGAACTTTTGAACCAGATCGATCTCGAGCCAATGTATGCCGAAAGTGGAAGAGTTGAACCCGAGCAATTGTTAGAGCCGGAGGTACAAGCCCAACCACCAGCGGCTTGATGTTTGACGTAAAGACTAAAAAAAAGAGTTTGTTACCCCGTTGGAACAAAAAATTGGGTTTTCAAAATGGCTTAAAGGCATAGATGACAAGTAACATATACAAGATGAAAAAGATTAACTTGATGGAACTGCAGGCTGAGGGCAAACGGCAAGGCTCGCGAGGTTATGTAAGAATGAGAAAGGCGTATTTGAGAGCATTATTGGAACAAGCACCGCCTCCACCACCTCCCGAATCCGCGACGGTATTACGAAATGATCTAGTCTTGCTAGCAAAAGCGCGAGGGTTGACTAACTATAGCAAAATGCGTAAATTGGACCTGAAAGCCTTGTTGGAAGCGGAAGAGGTACCGCCCAAGCATCAACCCCGAGATTTTAAATATTTGAGTTATGCCAAAAAGCACCCACAATCGGTGCAAACTAAAACTGTTGATACCGGCGAAATCCTACGCCACGAATCGATAAATCAATGTGCCAAACATTTTGGGGTAAATCCGGCGGCGGTCACCGCTCTAATAAAACTATAAAATGAAAACAAATGGGGAGATCGCACGAAGTTGAAATCGAAAGTTAGCGAACGACTATTATTATATACATGACTAAAGCAATATATTACGCACGTTTTAGACTTTGTTGCATAGCGTCCATGGCTTCCGCTCGTCCCTGTTTTTTAGCTGTTTTTTTCAGTCTCGCTTATCCCCGGTTGTTTGACCCTTATTTTCGATTGTTTGACCCTTATCTGTTCTTTCATTTAATTAAATCGGTTAAGCTCGTCTATAATTAATTTAAATTCCAGTTCGGATACAGTTCTATCTTGCAAACTCTTAGAAATCAAATCTTTGACACTATTCAGCTTGCTCTCTGCTAGTATTTGTATCTCATTACGTTTCTTCGCTTTGAATGCTAACTTTTTAATCACAAACTTGCAAGCAATTCCAATAAGACCACAAATAAAAGCAGCAACATATAACGGTAAAACAATAGGTGCGGCTATTATGGTAGATAATAACCCAATTCCTGCGCCGCCCATTCCGAGGCTGGCAGAAATCAATGCTGTATCAATTCCATCAATACTATTAATTCCTCGCTTACATGTTTTATAGAGAGAAACGCGGATCTCTCTTTCATTAACTAATCTTTGTTGCAATTCGGATATCATCTGCAGCCTATAATGTTGGCCGTCCCCAGTAGGTAGTTCGGGATATAATGGAGGCGCGCTCGGTTGTTTCATGTTTATATAAATAAGAATAGCTTTTTTTTTAATTATTTCTAATTATAGCGACGCTGTACACAGTTGTGGCGTTGTCTGTCTTGCTAACAACGTTGATTGCAGAACCAGCTTGAACGTCTAGAGGTGTTGAGAAATTATCGTCTTCCGGGGCGTAGTCTAAAGCGTAATACCATAACTCAATTGTTCCTCCACAATAGAAATAAGAACCTCAGCAATTCCGCTTTCTCTTTTGTACGATAATCCTATGCCTAAAATTCGTCCTCGACATATCGTGACGTAACCAGCATTATTTTCCTTTCCACCATCGCCGAATGAGAACACTCCGCCATATATCAACCCACCCTTTAATCCGGCAGATATTGTAATATTGGGTTTATCGCGTTCTATTTTATTCCCCAATAAATAATTATAAGTTCGTATTTTTTCGAAGTCGCCAATTAATTCGTTTAATTTGTCTTCCAAGGCCATACCCTTATACATGTAACATTATGGTCCTTAATGTCTGTTTCTAACGCGTTGGTATCATTTATTCGCTTTATGTTCTCCTCGTTAAAATATGCAACATTTGTGGACATCTGTATAGATATCCTTTCAAAATCATCGCTCTTAGCGATCTTAGTAGTCGGTGCTCCAAAGATACTCCTTATTTTATATATTATATAATTTCTAAAACGCAACTCATGGGCAGACCGTGGTTATCTATTTTTTTCCCCGCGCTCGTCTTTGACTTCCAAATTCAACTCCGTTATAGTTCCATTTGACAGGCACCTATATTCCGGATAAAAGCGATGTCGCCGAAGTTTTTATTTTCGATAGGAATAACCCCTATGTTTCTGCTCGGAGTACCATTACAATAATTAGTACTCGTATTGACTTGTTCCAGATGAATATACTACAGCTCTTTAATTACGGCGAAATCAACTGGTTGTCTTCCAGTATAAGCGCCCTTTAACCAGTCTCGTTCTCTAAACCACAGCAGCGATAATAAGTCATTAGATATTCTGATATCTGTCAGCGTTTGGAGCAATGCTTAACCATTCTGCGGGTTGACAGATAGCGCGATTTTATTGTTGTGAAATACATTCGACAATTGTTGAAAGCCGTAATATCCAGCGTGCATGTAATGTGGGCTTTCAGGCGGCTTCATCAATAAGCACTTATGACTTCTCTACACTATATACAACCTTACCACATTACCTTATTAAAGACAAGCTAATTTCTCTTATTCAAAAAATATTTGCTAGAGAAAATACTACATTTTTGGCATGTAATAATATAAAAGCGTTTTTTACTAACGGCAGTTTTGACAATTATACTATGTGGACTTGCTATGAAGTTTGTGAAGCACTCATCTTCCTATTAGATAATATTTTCGTCAGGTATGGAACCACCGTTTATAGACAAATTGTTGGTATCCCTATGGGTACGAACTGTGCACCACTTGTCGCAGATTTGTTCTTATTTTGCTATGAAAGGGATTTCATGTTGAGTCTTTCACCAGATACCCAGGCAGATGTTATTGAAGCCTTTAATGATACCTCTCGGTATCTGGATGACATATTGAACATTGACAACCCTTTCTTTCCAACTATGGTTAATTATATTTATCCTAAAGAACTTCAGCTTAACAAAGCTAATATATCTGATAATAACGCTTCTTTTCTTGATTTAGATCTCTTGATTGAAAATGGTAAAATAATTAGCAAAATCTATGACAAGAGAGATGATTTTAATTTTGACATTGTTAATTATCCCCACTTGGATGGGGATGTTCCCCGAGCAACTTCTTATGGGGTATATGTGTCTCAACTTATTCGTTTTTCTAGAGCTTGTACTCGAGTTGAGGACTTTAATATTCGTAATCTTTGTATAACTAAAAAGTTACTCAATCAGGGTTACCGTTACCATAAACTTCGTAAAACCTTTGCAAAATTTTATTATCGTAACCCTGATCTTCTTTCCAAATATAACTATAACTATCACAACCTGACTTCTATGGTGATGTGATTTATAAACTTCGTAAGATTCTATGTCATGATCACTTTCATACTATCTTTGTTAAACTTGTTAAAAAGTTTATCAAAAGAGGTTATGACCCTATCATTTTGCAACGTACTGCATGCTTGGTGGTGGACCCTTTTACAGTTCGCCACTATGCTTTCCTCGTGAATTGTACGATGACCGGACAGGCTGTGGACCCTATGATGACGCCTACCTAAAGCCCATTGGGACGGTGGCGTTTGATGTTTGTCCATGATCTTTCTTGACGTGCCCTTAATGGTTTATTCTCTTATTGCTCTAGCTTCTGCAAAGTCGTTGAGTACCTATATTGTGGCTTTCTAGGCTATTGTTTTTTTTGGTTTATATTTACACGAGCATATTTGTGTTTTACTTATATTGCCTATTGATGCTGCCTTGTTGGTTAGAGATTAGAACATGGCGGGGATTTCTTTATTTACACTGTCCTATTTTAATGGGATGACAGTAGGGCAAGATTGAGGTTTGGTGCACCCTAGAACCGGTTTAAACCCCCAGTGGCCTACTTTGCCACTGACCGTTCCAAGGCGGTAGCCCTATTGTCAACCCTTTTTGTGTTTGTGATGTCGTTTGCATTTAATATTGCTTTTTACGCCGCTACCTGATGGTGGGGTTTGGGTGCTGCCGCAGCACCGCTGGTCGGAATAATTGTGTCAACTATAACACCGATAATCATGCCCAGCACTGTCAAAACGCTGACAATGGTTATGTGTTGTTCCCTGAATAATGTTTTAGTTCTTTCGACAAGAGTCGCGTCCTCGTGCAGGACTTTACGTATTGTTTCTTTTATCCGGCTAGCTTGGCCCCGAAATGCCTCCTTGTTGACAACCAATACCTCGAGACCGGCACTTCTTTCAGATACTAAATCCCTTATTGACCACTTATTCTTTCTTTAAACTCATCCTCAGTCTGTCGTAATTTTTGTTTTTCTCTATCTACATGTTTATTGAGTTCAGCCAGCTTCGCCAGGTTGTTGGTCAATTCTTCTTTTACGCTAGTCATTGCCCTTACAACCCTATCCATTTTTCGCTTGTCTAACGCCGTTTGTATAGTCCTAGTAGACTTACCACCCGCAAAAGTTGTTTCCATTATTGATTTTACTGATGTTTCCCCTTCATCTATCACAGGCGGTAAATCTTGTAGTTCTACGCTATCTACATTTGGTAGGTTATCTCGCGTACCTTTTAGACGTTGTGCGTATTCCTTGGATACTTGCGTATTGTTGTTATAGTCCTGTAAATTCTAATATTGTCTTATAGCTAATGTTCCCCCGACGCCATATTTTTTCGCGATAGAGCCGACAAATTGTTTACACACAATCACTAGTATAAATGCGGAGGATAATGTGAGCCATTGTTTACACACAAACACTGGTATAAATGCGGAGGATAATTTGAGCCTTACTTTACACATAAACACTGGTATAAATGCGAAGGATATTTTGAGCCTTTGTTTACATACAAACACTGGTATAAATGCGGAGGATAATTTGAGCCATTGTTTAAACACAAACACTGGTATAAATGTGGAGGATAATTTGAGCCATTGTTTAAACACAAACACTGGTATAAATGTGGAGGATAATTTTGGCCATTGTTACACACAAACACTGGTATAAATTTGGAAGGTAATTTGAGCCATTGTTTACAAACAAACATTGGTATAAATGTGAAGAATAATTTTAGCCATTGTTTACATACAAACATAGGTATAAATATGGAGGATAATTGATACAGACACAGCTATAAATATGGAAAATAATTTGAGCCATTGTTTACACACGCACCGATATCAAAACCTTGAAACGGTTTAATAAAAACATTGAAATCGTTATATTCCTTTCAGAGTGAAAGAATCCTAGTGTTAATACGTGTTTTAAGGTTGTATGACCTGTGTTGATGCTTTTATATTGGTATTTGTATATAAACAATGGCTCAAATTTCATTGTAATGTATTGAATGCGTCTTTGTTTGTTTTCCAGAAAATTCAACTATAGGGTTAGTAACGACAATCCTACTTGGGGAACTGTATTCGATGAAAACGTAACTATATCCTTAACAACTAAGAAACACAACCTCGAATACTACATGAAAATGGCGGCGGAGCAGGACAACCGTCCAGAGTTTAACCAGTAAAGTGCATTTATAATTATATCATGTAAGGCACAGAGCAAAGTCTCGTACCTTGGACATAGAACAAATGGGATTTGTCAGACAAGCATAATGCACCCGTCTATTAGAAAGGTTTGTTAAAATAGACGGGTTTATTTTGTTTGGCTGGCAACTGCTTTCATTTTGAAGTTGAGCCTCCAAGGTAAAAGTGAGACTATTGTAATCAGTGTGTGTGTGTGTGTGTGTGTGTGTGTGTGTGTGTGTGTTTGCGTGTGTGTGTGTGTTTGCGTGTGTGTGTGTGTGTGTGTGTCTGTGCGTGCGTGCGTGCGTGCGTGCGTGCGTGCGTGCGTGCGTGCGTGCGTGCGTGTGTGTGTGTGTGTGTGTGTAATTTCGTAATTAATGGAGACAAGTACACCCAGGTGTAATAATGTAATAAAGGCATGCCGCATAGTAGAGGATAAGTGTCATTTCGTAATTAATGGATACAAGTACACCCAGGCGTAATAATGTAATAAAGGCATGCCGCATAATAGAGCATAAGTGTCATTTCGTAATTAATGGATACAAGTACACCCAGGTGTAATAATGTAATAAAGGCATGCCGCATAATAAAGGATAAGTGTCATTTCGTAATTAATGGATACAAGTACACCCAGGTGTAATAATGTAATAAAGGCATGCCGCATAATAGAGGATAAGTGTCATTTCGTAATTAATGGATACAAGTACACCAAGGTGTAATAATGTAATAAAGACATGCCGCATAATAGAGGATAAGTGTCATTTCGTAATTAATGGATACAAGTACACTCAGGTGTAATAATGTAATAAAGGCATGCCGCATAATAGAGCATAAGTGTCATTTCGTAATTAATGGATACAAGTACACCCAGGTGTAATAATGTAATAAAGGCATGCCGCATAATAGAGGATAAGTGGCATTTCGTAATTAATGGATACAAGTACACCCAGGTGTAATAATGTAATAAAGGTATGCCGCATAATAGAGGATAAGTGTCATTTCGTAATTAATGGATACAAGTACACCCAGGTGTAATAATGTAATAAAGACATGCCGCATAATAGAGGATAAGTGTCATTTCGTAATTAATGGATACAAGTACACCCAGGTGTAATAATGTAATAAAGACATGCCGCATAATAGAGGATAAGTGTCATTTCGTAATTAATGGATACAAGTACACCCAGGTGTAATAATGTAATAAAGCCAAAGTAGCACTATTTCTTCCGAAAAAGAAAATAATGAACAAGTTCTTATTAACATTTAAAGTACTGTCTTGTAAATAATGTTTTATGTTTAAGTAATAATTGATAATATTTATAATAGCATATTGTATTAAAGTGTATTACCATCTATAACACTTTTGAATATATTAGTGAGCTAACCAAATCATAAGTATGTATATTATATATGTATTATAATTGTAGTTGACCTTCATTTTATTAAATCATTATAAAACACTTGTAACATTACTATTGGCCATATATATATATATATATGTAGATTGTTATTATCGTATTATTTATTATAAGTAATGTATTATTGACATATCTCTCTACAAAGAAATATAAAAAGATCGGACAGGGAAAGTAGCATTCATGGAGGACAGTCAACCACAAAACACAGAAACAAACACACAAACATACAAACAAGAAGGCAAAAGTAATAAAAAATGCAAACGACCTCACAAACACAAAAGTGTTGACAATAGGGCTATCGCCTTGGAACGGTCAGTGTCTGAAATTATAATGTGCTTATCCAAATTTATAAAAGGAAATATAACACATTTACAGTTATTCTGCTGCATGGATCCAATTAGTGTTTGAGTTGAGCATGGAGTTGGAAACGAAACAAAGAATTCATAATCTTGGAGCCACTAATCGTGTATTCGTTTCATTTTCAGTTTCATACTAGAATACTTTAGAAGCCAACCTGCTAATGGTTTGGATGGTGGATATTTTGTCCATGCCATAAACCGTCTCTACTCTGACTGGTCCCAATTTAAGAATTACTGGGGTATCTCGAACGCAGGAGTTTCTCTGAATGTTGGTAAGTAAATATAAATATAAAAATCGAACAGGAAATGTAGCGTTGAAGGACAACAGTCAACCACATACACACACAGAATCAAAGAACAACCTTAAAGACGAATAAAATGCCAAATAAGACATCACAAACACAAAAGGGCTGACAATAGGGCTACCACCTTGGAACAGTCAGTGGCAAAAAGGCCGCTTGGAGTTTAAATCAGGTTCTAGGGTGCCCAAAACCTCACATTTCCCCTACCGCTATCCCAATAAGACGAGACAGTGTAAATGAATAAATCCCCGCCAGAAAGTAAGCCAACTATACGTTCTACCTGATTTATTGGCATATCTCGAACAAAGCAATGGGCAAAACAAATATCTTTCCCTTAGAATTGGCATTGCAAGAGCAAAATAAATCTTTTTTAATTACACTTGACATTTAATATATAAGAAAAAAACATTTTCTTTAATTAGCGAAACAAAGTTCATCCATTAAATCTCGCAATGCATGAGCAAACCATTGCTCATTTATTTAATCTGGCACTGAATCAGCAAAACAATGTCCATTCATTAAATCTGACATTGCAAAAGTAATGTCCATTCATTAAATTGGGCATTGCATGAGCAAAACAATTTACATTCATTTATTTATGAAATGCATTAACAAAGCTATGTCCATTCATTAAATCAGTCTATCTTTGAGCAAAACAATGTACATTCATTCAATCTGGCACCGCATAAGCAAAACAAAATATTATACTCCATGTAATGTTTAATTCACGATCCTATTAGTTGACAAAGTTTTTAAAAAATATTGGGATACACGGGGTTTAGTCAAGAACAGAACCCATCTAAACATTTCCATCATATCAGATGTAGAAATGTGGATATAAATAATAGATTGTGTTTAATATATAGAAGACGAATGTCATTTTGCTCTAGAATGTAACGAATATAAATATTTGCAAGTAAAATACATACCCGTCCTACTAAATACAGGGTAAAAAACAGCATGTTACAATTGTTAACCACGCTTAATAAACGATTGCTACATAGGTGGCGACATATTTAATTGGATCTTTTAAAAGGAGACAGTCTTACCTGAATGCTGCATAATTAAATTGTACCCTCTCTTATTGAATTTGTATGTTTCATCATCTATCATGTTATTTATGTGATTGATCATTATTCGAGCATGCCATTGAAATTATTATGAACTTCGTGTTTAATCGATATGCTCTAAATGCATTAAATGAAATAAAATTATGTTATGTTACGTTACGGTATGTTATCATCCCGGTCAATAGATGACCGCGTTAATAGTCTAACAGTTAAATTAATCTCAGGGAAAAAATAATTGGAGCTTAATTCATATATCAAGATGAGTACAGTCCAATCAATATGTGAATATAAAGTTAATGTCGTCAATAAAAATGATTGAATTTCTACAAACGTAAACAAGGCAAATTGATGCTGACAACTTCAAATTTATTTGTATTTAAATTTGAAAGCTTAATTGCTTAATGCAGAGTTTATATTAGGTCTAAAGTTCTGTTTTTATTTTCAGGCATAAGTGGTTACTTACCTCGGAGGGGCGATGAGATTCTCGTCAAGCTGAAAGATGGTGGTCACTGATCAAAGGACGTAGATCGGTGGACAATAGCGTTTATCTCTCTTTATTTTTGTTTCACGTCTACACTTTAGATGAACATGAGATTTTATATTTCTCTACTGAGTGAAATATTTATCACTTATTTGTCTACAGGTACAGTGTTTCACTATCTTTCATTATTTCTGATTATACTTTATTTATTTGAACTTGTTTCCTGAAGTCTGCTTTGTTTAATGACAATACATGCCATGTTAATCGAAATGTCCAAGGTATAAAAATATAACTATGTTTATCACATTTTCTTTTCTACATGTACAGTAGTTCACTATCTTTCATTCTTTTTTATCATGCGTTATTTATATTTTCCCGAAAAATATTATGTTTTTGGCAAAACAATCTGACAGGGTATTAATTGTATTACGATTTTGATCATACTTTGTAAACTTTTGATTGCTGGGGAGGGCCGTAATCAATGTTAGTAGAACTTGTGGCCTGAACCTTTTGCATGAATGTAAAAAGAAAGCAATAACAAATGTTTAAACTAATATAATTTTATTTGAATAAAAAAGCCGCTGATGAAGGCCAAAAGGTCGAAAATGCTTCGGCAAAAGTGAAATTATATTTTATATTATTTTTACATTGAGAGACTTTATATATTATTAGAAATACATTTAATATAAACATACTCGTATTTATTTCGGAAATGCCACAATATAACCGACTTTTGTTCTGTATTAAGTATAAATAAACGCTATATTTCAACTGATGTTTTCACTTCTTCATTACGGCGCTATTGTACCAGAGCCACTATAACACAGGGTCTGAATATGTAGAGAAGTGAGGCTGACTGTACCATAGTGTCTATACGACAGTGTCTCCATATGTAGCGATGTGACGCCGACTGTACCACAGTCGCTATACTGCAGAGTGTCTTATGAAGTAAAATGACGCTGACTGTTCCTTAGTCTCTATACTGCAGGGTCTCCATATGTACTAAAGTGACGCTGACGGTTCCATAGTCTCTATACGGCAGGGCCTCCATATGTAGTAAAGTGACACCGACTGTACCATAGTATCTATACTGCAGGCTCTCCAAATGTAGTACAGTAACGCTGAACGTACCATAGTCTCTATACTGCAGTGCTTCCATATGATTTAAAGAGACACCGATGTACAATCGTCTCTATACTGCATGGTCTCCATATGTAGTACAGTAACGCTGAATGTACCATAGTCTCTATATACTGCAGTTTTTCCATATGTTTTAAAGAGACGCCGAATGTACAATAGTCTCTATACTGCAGGGTCTCCATATGTAGTACAGACACGCTGAATGTACCATAATCTCTATACTGCAGTGTCTCCATATGTAATAAAATGATGCTGACTGTACCATAGTATCTATACTGCAGTGACTCCATATGTAGTAAAGTGACGCCAACTGTACCTTAGTCTCTATACTGCAGTGTCTCCATATGAAGTAAAGTCACGGTGACTGTACTAAATTATCTATACTGCAGTGTCTCCATATATAGTAAAGACACGCCAAATGTAACAGGGTATCTATATAGCAGGGTTTCCATATGTAGTAAAGTGACGCCGACTGTACCGTAGTTTTTATATTGCAGGGTCTCACTATGTAGTTAAGTAACGCCGACTGTACCATAGTCTATATACTACAATATCTCCATATGTAATAAAGAGACGCTGACTGTACCATAGTCTCTATACTGCAGTGTCTCCATATGTAGTAAAGTAACGCTGACTGTTCAGAGGGTTCTATACTGCATGTTCTCAATATGTAGTAAAGTGACACCGACTGTAACATAGTATCTTTACTGCAGGGTTTCCATAGATAGTAAAGTGATGCAGACTGTACAATAGTCTCTAAACTGGATTCTCTCCATATGTAGTAGAGACACCGACTGTACCAGGGTCTCTATACTGCAGTGTCTCCATATGTAGCCTTAGTGGCACTGGTTGTACCATAATGTCTATACCGCTGGGTTTTCATATGTAGTAAAGTGACGCCGACTGTAGCATAGTTTCCGTACTGCAGGGTTTCAATATGTATTAAAAAGACGCCGATTGTACCAAAGTATTTATACTGCAGTGTCTCCATATGTAGTAAAGAAACACGGACTGTACCATAGTCTCTTTACTGCATGGATTCAATATATAGTAAAGAGACGCTGACTGTACCATAGTCTCTAACTGCAGTGTCTGCATATGTAGTAAAGTGACTCTGACTGTACCAGAGTCTCTATACTGCAGTTTCTCCATATGTAGTAAAGAGACGATGAGTGTACCATAGTCTGTATACTGCAGTGTCTCTATATGTAGTAACGAGACGCCGACTGTACCATAGTGTCTATACTACAATGTCTCATTATGAAGTAAAGTGACACCGACTGTACCATAGTCTCTATACTGCAGTGTCTACATATGTAGTATAGAGACGCCGACTGTACCATAGTCTCTATACTGCCGTGTCTCCATAGCTAGTAAAGAGACGCTGACTGTACCATAGTCTATGTACTGCAGTGTCTCCATATGTAGTAAAGAGACACCGACTGTACGATAATATATATACTGTAGTGTCACCATATGTAGTAAAGTAACGCTGACTGTACCATTGTCTCTGTACTGCAGTGTCTCCATAAGTAGTAAAGTAACGCTGACTGTACCATTGTCTCAATACCGCAGAGTCTCCATATGTAGTATAGAGACTCAGACTGTACCATAGTCTCTGTAATACAGTGTCTCCATATGTAGTAAAGAGACACCGACTGTACGATAGTCTTTATACTGTAGTGTCACCATATGTAGTAAAGTAACGCTGACTGTACCATTGTCTCTGTACTGCAGTGTCTCCATAAGTAGTAAAGTAACGCTGACTGTACCATTGTCTCAATACTGCAGTGTCTCCATATGTAGTATAGAGACGCCGACTGTACCATAGTCTCTGTACTGCAGTGTCTCCATATGAAGTAAAGTGACACCGACTGTACCATAGACTCTATACTACAGTGTCTCCATATGTGGTAAGTTAACGCTGCCTTTACCATAGTCTCTGTACTGCAGTGTCTCCATATGAAGTAAAGAGACACCGACTGTACCATAGACTCTATTCTGCAGTGTCTCCATATGTAGTATAGAGACGCCGACTGTGCCATAGACTCTATACTGCAGTGTCTCCATATGTAGTATAGAGACGCCGACTGTACCATTGACTCTGTACTGCAGTGTCTCCATATGTAGTATAGAGACACCGACTGTACCATAGTATATATACTGCAGTGTCTCCATATGTAGTATAGAGACGCCGACTGTACCATATACTCTATACTGCAGTGTCTCCATATGTAGTAAAGAGACACCGACTGTACCATAGTATCTATACTACAGTGTCTTCATATGTAGTATAGAGACGCCGTCTGTACCATATACTCTATACTGCAGTGTCTCCATATGTAGTATAGAGACGCCGACTGTACCATAGTCTCTGTACTGCAGTGTCTCCATATGTAGTATAGAGACGCCGACTGTACCATAGTCTCTGTACTGCAGTGTCTCCATAAGTAGTAAAGTAACGCTGACTGTACCATAGTCTCTGTTCTGTAGTGTCTCCATATGAAGTTAAGAAACACCGACTGTACCATAGTCTATATGCTGTAGTGTCTCCATATGTTGTAAAGTGACGCCGACTGTTCCATAGTCTCTATACTGCAGGGTCTCCATATGTAAAAAGAGACGCTGACTATACCATAGTATCTATATTGACCCGGCTGCGAGACCTTGCTTTTATTTTTGATTTAACATTATAGAAAAGAACATGCATATGCTTCATTGACTTATCATACAGAATATCATCAAACTAATACAATAATTTACAAACACGAACATACGAAAATATGTTTGTAAACAAACGCAAAAAGGGGAATAATGTTGCAGGACGAGGATTCGTTGAAAAATACAAGAAAGAGTACATGGGGAAAACAAATTACTATACATTATAACCCTAATGTGATACTGTTTACGATGTCAATGTCACTCTTTCTAGAACACGTCAATAGTTGAACGACAAACAAGTATAGAGATTCACACGTTTTGTCCGTGTAAGACTTGCGTTTGTCTTGTTGTGGTTGTTCTTTTTCACTCTTCACTTTTATGTGAACTATAGAAGTCGTTTTTGTGATTTCCTTTTAGTGTAGTAGTTTACAATGTGTGCGTGCGTGCGTGCGTGCGTGCGTGCGTGCGTGCGTGCGTGCGTGAGAGAGAGAGAGAGATAGCGAGAGAGAGAGAGAGGGAGAGGGAGAGAGAATGAGAGAGAGAGGGATAGAGAGACGGACAGAGTTTAACATACATGTAATATTTCAATTTAAATCTATTAATAATATTAAAACAGGATAATCTCAATATTTTCATTAAATGTTTTCGTCTGACGAGTAAAACGAGATTCAGAGGATAGGTCATAACTAACATAATTATGTAACACGATATTCAGTTTAAATCTTTAATATTCATTCCCTAAAGGTATTAAAGGTAGAGCAGGGACTTGCGGTCAATGGCGCGTGTTTTATTGCGCTACTCAATCTAAAGAGTAGTCATTATTTGAAATCTGGTGTAAGGAAAGAAATCGACCCCCATAAAATAATGATTCCTGGTCATTTTGCTATGTAGTAAAATGACCACCTTCTGTAAAATATTTACTTCATCCATAGAATTTTGAAGCCTGAAAGGGGTCAATTTATTATATTAAAATTGTAGTATAATAACCTGTAGGGTAGGGTCAAGTTATTACAGTAGAATAGTAATAAAATGACCCCATGTTTTCTGTTTTGTATGTGTTTTCGGTCAGAAGAGCTTTTGGGATCACGAGTGTCCGTGGTCCGTCCGTCGTCCGTTAACTTTTGCCTTGTGAACACTCTACGGTCTTCATTATTAATCGGATCTTTACGAAACGTACGTATCTTTATATCAATGAAAGCTCGGACAAGTTTGAAAACAAGCCAGATTTTGGATTAATTTCACCGCAGTTATGGCCCTTTGTTTTTTCTGAAAAATGCAATTTTCTGCCTTGTGAACATTCTAGCACATTCATTTATTATTTGATCTTTACCAAACTTGCAAAGATTGTTATTACCAAAAAACATTTTGAAAAGCTCTGGAGCGCTATGGTCTAGTGGATTCATACTCGAAAAGTCGTGGGTTCGATCCCCGCCATTGCCATATGCGTTGTATCCCGGAGCAAGACATTTTATTTGCGTTTGCTTAGTACTGGTTCTACCTAGGAAGACATAGAGAGTGATTCAAATAAGTTAATAAAGCTTTCCTTTCCTTGCAATCGATGGAAAATAAAGTTTAAACTTAAAGCACTCATCCTTAGCAATCTAACGAATTAAGTTGTATTCAAAATGTGAATAGAAAAGTATTGACTCAAAATACCCGCCCGGCCATGATTCGTTCCACTGTCATATTATAGATCTTATTGCTATTAAAGAACGAGAAACTTCTAAAACTATTATACATTTTATATGTACAATTATTCCCAGGTTCTACATCTTGTTTTTTTCCGCGTCTAAATACCTGCTAGGCAGACAGTCTTTCTGTCTCGTTTTGATGTTAACCTTATGACCCGCAATACACAGTATAATTATGAATACATCTGTATCACGGTGACCTTTCATGTTGTATAAATCCAAGATCGGTGGTGATATAATCATATTGTAACAATACTGGCAACAGAAGCCAGGAACAAAGGTTAGTATAACTGACCGTCATATATAACTAAACAATTGTTGGAAAATGGTGTTAAACCAAATGAAAATAATAACTATGACGCACCATGAATATCGACCAAAACGACCGCCATTTATTCAGCATGAACTTTAAACGGACATATTTTCCCTATTTAGAGAACAATCCGTAAATGTTACGCAAAACGGTCTTCGATTCTTGTTACATAGATGAATCAGAATACCTTGGAAGAAATATTTTGACGGGGAGCATGCCCCCGACTCCCCTAGAAACATATTTGCCTACTGTAAAGTATATTCGCAAGGAAAAACATGGCAATTGATAAGCACATGGGATATTCTCTTGCACCAGACATGAACATACTTAAAAAGAACGTTGTTGATACATAAAAAACACCGTAAAGAAAATTATATTCAAAATACATGTTGGGAGGACGAATTGAGCAAGAAAACACTTGTGAAACATATAGAACAAATAGCTGCGTGAAGTTGGCTCAACATACGACATATGACATTCATTATTTTAATGTCGTTCGGTAAGACATTCAACATTTAAACTTACAACATTCGACATACGACATTCAAAAACATCCTTCAAAGCGAATGTCGTTTAATGCGACATGCAAAATTCGACATACAGCATTCGACATAAGACATTCAAAAACCAACATTCAATGGGAATGTTATTTTACGAGACATACAACATTCGATATACAACATTCAACATACGACATTCAAAAACATCCTTCAAAGTGAATGCCGTTTCACGCGACACACAGCATTCGACATACAACATTTGACATGCGACATTCAAAAAATGTATTCAAGGTGAATGTAGTTAAACGCGACATACAACAATCGACATACAACATTTAACATACAACATTCGAGATACGACATTTAAAAAACACACTTTCAAGTTGAATGTCTGTTTACGCGACACACAGCATTCGACATACGACATTCGACATTCGACAAACATCAGTTGTAATGTTGTATGTCGTATGTTCTATGTCGAATATTGTATGTCGAATGTTGTTTGTCGAGTGAACGACATTCACTTTAGAAACGTATGTGTGTCGAATGTTTAATATTGTATGTCGTATGTAGAATGTTGTTAGTCGAATGTTGTATGTCAAATGTTGTATGTCTCGTGAAACGACATTCACATTGAATGTTGTATTATGATGTCGTATGTCGATTGTTGTATGTCGCATTTAACAACATTCACGCAGCTAGAAACAATTGCGCAAAACACCTCTAAAATGTACAACAGAGTACACACAAATAGAAAGTTTTCCAGCGGAAAACATGCTCCCAACCCCTGTAGTTTACTAGCACCTGTAGTTCTCATGGCACCAATCTCAGAACTTGAGCTACGCCCCGATACTTTCCAAAGATGTGTCTTATAAACGATAACAAGTCACGCTATGAACCTAAAACTTACTTCGACAATGTTTTTGTTTTCTGTAGTCCGACATGGTGGATTTGACATATATCTAAAGGACGTTTTGATATAAAATGTATGATTTTGTATGTATGGTTCATGCAACTATTTACAAAAATGGATCAAATCTCCTCCGCCCTTCAAATAAGTACCATTTTTCAAGTTAAGTTTTCATATTTTCAAAGCGTCGTCTACGTACGTTCCTGGCGGAATCGTCAAACACTCTTCAAATAGCTAGCTGGATAAAGGACGCTTAAAAGTTATAAATGTGCCTGTATGTATACTACGAAACTACTATTATGACGAATTAATATTTACAACATTTAAATAATAATGATATTGTCTCTCTCACATGATTAGGATCTCTTGTATCACCGAAAAATCACCGAACAAAGAAACCCTTCCTTTTGATAAGGTCCGTTCCAAATAAGGGGTGGGTTAGCATGGTCGTAAATATTCTCATGCTAACTCATCAATCGTATAGCATCTATATATAAGGAATGCTAACACATAAATCATATAGCATTAGCATTAGCCTGGTTCATAGATTATCTAACAAACAAGGGATGCTAACCCATAAGTTAGGATCATTAGCATTAGCCTGTGTTAGCCCTGAAGAGAGATACACATCTAGATGTTATGGTGCTAACCGAAGACAGACATAATGTCCTCAGTAACCAGGCTTGAATACTGGTACCTGTACAACATTACAGCAATGTATATATACGGTTATCCACGGATTCAAGGAAGGACATGAGTGAAAAAATATTTCATGCACTCGAGGTAATATTAGTTAATGTGCAAGATATAATTTGCCACCTGTGGTAGTGATACCGCTCCTCATTGAGTATCGATACCCATGCACATCTAGAAGCTATAAAACTTCCCAACTGACTATTGATACCACTCGATTGAGTATTGAATTGATAACCCCTCCCGCATGGAGTACTGATACCCACCCCCATTTAGTATTGATATTTACTTCCACATTGAGTATCTATAATACCTCTCCATTGAGTATTGATACAATTACCTATCAGCATTGTATCGAAGGGGTCAAAACTCGATGGAAAGATTTTATAGGTACTCACTGTGGACTGTATGGAGTGGGTATCAATACTTAATGGGGAGGGAATCACTACTCAATGTGGTAAGGGTATCAATACTTAATGGGGAGGGAATCACTACTCAGTGTGGTAAGGGTATCAATACTCAATGGGGAGGGAATCACTACTCAATATGGTGAGGGTATCAATACTCAATAAGGTTTATCAAAACTCAATACCGTTGGGTATCAATACTCAGTAGAGTCGGGTATCAGTACTCAATGGGGAGGGGTTATCAAAACTCAATCGTGAGGGAGTAAAACTCAGTCGGGAGGGGGAATCAATAATTTTTCGAGAGGGTGTATCCATCCTTAGTGAGGAGGGATTATTAATACTCAGTGAGGAGAGAGTATCAATACTCAATCTGGAGGAGTTATACTTATTCGAAAGCGGTCTTCATACTCATTTATAACGGTGTATTTATACTTAAACGGGACGGGATAACAATAATCAATGTAAAATGTGTGAATAGAGTAACACTACTCAATAACGTAGAGTACTAGTATGAATACTCTATGTGGAGAGGGTATCGTTGGCACAGATGGCGTTCAGGTCACCGACTGGCTAATTACCTCGTGGCCACAATTCTCTTTTTCGTGCACACGGTTTATATTTTCGTGCGTAGGAATTATTTCGTGCACACGAATTGTTATCCCGTGCGTGCGAATTATTATTACGTTCATACGATTTAACGCTGAAAATTGCCCGGAAGAATGAGTATAATACTCTCCAAATTCCAACAAAATACCTGTGATTTGAAAATTAACAAGAAATGTGAAAAGTTTAACTTACTCCATATTTTGAGCCGGTGCAAGGAAAAGATTCGACTCCCATAAAATAAAACCCCACCCATCCCACCCCCGTCATTTTGCTACGTAGTAAAATGACCCCGGGCAAAATTCTATGTAATAGAATGACACCCCGGTCAAAATTTGTTCTGTCGTGGAATGACTCTTGCAAAAAAGCCAGTAATATTACAAACCCCTCATACGTAAAAATATAACCCCTGTAAAATATAGACTCCTAACAAATTGTATCTGCTTTACTTAAACAAAACACCTTAGCTATCATATAGTTTATATTTGATTGTTTCAAGGAAGGAACTTTCGCGGTTTGCTATAGACATGTCGGTACCGGAGTCATTCTTTTTGCATTAGCTTGACCATTCACGCTAAAAATTTATCAACATTTGTTCAGTCATTTTCGGTCAGTTATCTTAACCGTGACCTCTGTTACCAGTACTAACCAGCATTTTGCAAGTAACTGGACATTTTTTCCCTTGATACTTTATTAATATTTGGCGTAATTGTGCCATTCGGGATCACTTGGAACCTTATAATTGAATAGCAGAACATGGGTATTTCTGGGTGTTCGTCTAGTTAGCTCTACTGGCCGAAGGCCAGCAGAGCTTATGGGATGACGAGTTGTCCGTCGTCCGTCCGGCCGGCCGTCCGTCGTCCGTCGTCCGTCGTTAACTTTTGTCTTGTTACCACCATAGGGCCTTCATTTTTCATCCGATCTTTACCAAACTTTAACAAGTTGTTAATATCAATAAAAGCTCAAACAAGTTTGAAAACCAGCTAGATCAAAATAATTTAACCGGAGTTATGGCCCTTGTTTTGCTGAAAAATGCCATATTAAGCCTTGTGAACACTCTAGCACCTTCCTTTATTATTTGATCTTTACCAAACTTTCACAGATTGTTAATATCAATAGAGGCTCGAACAAGTTTGAAAACCAGTAAAATCAAATTTGTAACACCGGAGTTATGGCCCTTGATTTTTCTGAAAATTGCTGTTTTCTGCCTTGTGAACGCTCTAGAACTTTCATTTATTATTTGATTGTTACCAAACTTGCACAGAATGTTAATACCAATTATAGCTTAGACAAGTTCGAAAATCGGCTGAATTGGATCAGTAACACTGGAGTTATGGCCCTTGTTTTTCTGAAAAATGACATGTTCTGCCTCGTGAACACTCTAGCACCTTCATTTATTATTTGATCTTTACCAAACTTCTTCAGATTGTTAATATCAATGAAAGCTCGAACAAGTTCGAAAAGCAGCTAAATCAGATCAGTAACACTTGAGTTATGGCCCTTGTTTTTTCTGAAAAAAATGCTTTTTTTTTGCCTTGTGAACACTCTAGGGCCTTCAATATTAATCGGATCTTTACTTAACTTTGCCAGTGTCTTTATATCAATGAAAGCTTGAACAAGTTTGAAAACCGGCAAGATCGAAATAATTTCTAACGGAGTTATGACCCTTGTTGGGCTGAAAAATGCGATATTAAGCCTTGTGAACACTCTAGCACCTTCATTTATTATTTGATCTTTACCAACCTTGCATAGATTGTTAACAGCGGAGTTATTGCCCTTGATTTAGTTAAAAATGCTATATTTTGCCTCATTAAGACAATAGGGCCTTTATCTTTCATCCAATCTTTACCAAACTTTACCAGATTGTTTATATAAATGAAAGCTCGGTCAAATTTGACGACCAGCTATATCGGACCATTAACAGCGGAGTTATGGCCCTTGATTTAGTTAAAAGTGCTATATTTTGATTCGTTAAGACGATAGGACCTTTATCTTTCATTCGTTCTTTACCAAACTTTACCAGATTGTTTATATAAATAAAAGCTCAGAAAACTTTGAAAACCAGCTAGATCAAACCAGTAACAACAGAGTTATGGCCCTTGATTTAGTTAAAAATGCTATATTTTGCCTCGTTAATTCGATAGGGCCTTCATCTTTCATTTGATCTTTACAAGACTTTACCTGATTGTTTATATCAATGACAGCTCAGACAATATCGGAAACCAGCCAGATCGGACCAGTAACGGATGAGTTATGGCCCTTGATTAGTTAAAAATGCTATATTTTGCCTCGTTAAGATTATAGGGCCTTCATTTTTCATGCGATCTTTATGAAACTTTACGAGATTGTTCATATCAATAAAAGCTCGGTCAAGTTTGAAAACCAGCCAGATCGGACCAGTAATAGTAGAGTTATGGCTCTTGATTTAGTTAAAAATCCTATATTTTGCCTCGTTAAGATGATAGGGCCTTCATCTTTCATCCGATCTTTAAGAAACTTTACCAGATTGTTAATATCGATGAAAGTTTGGACGAGTTCGAAACCATCCAGATTGGACCATTTACATCGAATTCATGGCCCTTGATTTTCTGAAATATGCTATATCGTGGCCTCATTAATACGAAAGAGCTTTCATTTGGGCGGATTTCATTGAAACTTTGCAGGGATGATCAGTACCAAGCCTAGTTTACATAGTCACCGTGTTCCAGTTGAATGATTTTGGCAGAGTTATAGCCCTTTAAAGGTTTTAATACACAAACTTTGTTCTGACTAGTTCTCCTAAACCCCTGGCCGGATTAAACAAAACTTTTTAGGGATGATCGAATCTTTATCTAGTTGTGCACATCATCGCCGTGTTCCGGTTGAATGATTTTTGGCGGAATTAGGGCCCTTTAAAGGTTTTAATACACAAACTTTGTTCTGACTAGTTCTCCTGAACCTCTGGCCGGATTTAAACGAAGCTTTTTAGGGATGATCAATTCCAAGTCTAGTTTTGCAAATCATTGGCGTATTCCGGTTAAATGATTTTTTTGGCAGAATTATGGTCCTTTAAAGGTTTTAATACACAAACTTTGTCTGATCTACTTCTCCTGAACCCCTCGCCAGATTTCAATGAAACTTTGCAGGGATTATCAGCACCAAGCCTAGTTGTGCATGTCATTGTCATGTTTCGGTTTACAGATATTTGGCAGATTATGGCCCTTTAAAGGATTTTGATACGACAATCTTTTTCCGGGCTAGTTCTCCTGAACCCCTGGCTGGATATAGACGAAACTTGACAAGAATGATCAGTATCAAGCCTAGTTGTGCATATCATCGCCATATTTCGGTTGAATGATTTTTGGCAGAGTTGTGACCCTTTAAATGTTCTAATACACAAACTTTGTCTCTTCTGAACTCTTTGCAAGATTTCAGCGAATATTGGCGAGAATGATCAGTACTAAGCCTAGTTGCACCTATCATTGCCATGTTCTGGTTGAATTATTTTTGAAAGACTTATGGCCCCTTATATATAAACTTTATCTTGAGCCAGTAGAGCGTCCACAGCCCTCTTGGGCCTCTTGTTTTTTCATATGCACTGTTATAAGAAAATCTTATCTATATCTATGAAAAGATACACACGTCAGATTAAAATGGATAGGACACAACATATCTTCTTTATATTTATGTCTCAGAATTCAAGACTTTTTCGTTTGTTGATGAAGTGGATAAGAAGACTAGTTTTGTAATAATAAATGACCGAGATTTGCAACTGTGTTCCTTTGAATTATTTATTTTCAGAGCGTTAAATCGTATGAACGTAATATTAATTCGCACGCACGGGATAATAATTCGTGTGCACGAACGAATTCCTACGCACGAAAAAATAAACCGTGTGCACGAAATAACGAATCGTGGCCACGAGGTAATTAGCCAATCGGTGACCTGAACGCCATCTACCCAATGATACCCTCTCCACATTGAGTATTCATACAAGTACTCTACGTTATTGAGTATTGTTACTCTATTCACACATTTCACATTGTGAATGGTCAAGCTAATGCAAAAGGAATGACTCCGGTACCGACATGTCTATAGCAAACCGCGAAAGTTCCTTCCTTGAACCAATCATATATAAACTATATGATACCTAAAGGTGTTTTTTTTAAGTAAAGCAGATACAATTTGTTAGGAGTCAATATTTTACAGGGGTCATATTTTTACGTATGTGGGTTAACTATCCACACCTGGATGGAGATGTACCTCGTGCTACCTCATACGGGGTGTATATCTCTCAGCTCATTCGATTTGCTAGAGCGTGTAATGATGTTATAGACTTCAATGATCGAAATCAAGTTATTACAAGTAAACTTCTTCAGCAGGGTTTTCGATATCACAAACTACGTAGATCTTTCTCTAAATTCTACCGCCGTAACGAGGGCCTGCTGGAAAAGTACAACACCAACCTTAAGACACTGCTGCGACTAGGATTATCACAACCCTCATTTTATAGAGATGTGGTCTATAAACTTCGAAAGTTATAGGGGTCTGACGAGTTTCCTGACCGCTTTACAAAAATTAATCAGGAAGTTCGTCGGAAAAGGATATAACCCTTTGGTTTTACAGCGCACTGCATGTGTAGTGATTGACCCCTCTACAGTCAGTCACTACGCTTCACTTTTCACTTGTGCGATGACTGGACTACCTCTTGGGACTCTATGATTGTACCTACTGAAACTCAAACTTAGGGAGGTGGGTGCATGAGCTTTCGTTCCTCGGGTTTTCTGGTCGTACCCAGATTGGTTTTCTCTTTAGCTGCAACTACTATGGTTGTTCAGTACAATTCTGGATACATCCTGAGATGTTTACTATTTTGTATGTGTTTCTTTAGTTGGTTTCTCAGGATGTGGACTTTATTGTTAGAGAATTCTTTTTGATGGGATGTAGTTTTGTTTACACTGTCTTGTCTATTTGGGCGTTGTAAACAGGATAATAGCGAGGATCGTGCGCATATAAAATCGATTCAAGCTAACCAGTAGGCCTTATTGCCTACTGACCGTTCCAAGTCGGTAACCCTGTCTTCACCACCCTTTCTGTTGTTTTTTGTCTCTTTCATTGTATTGTCAAGTCCTTGTTTGCAGTACAGTGTGGACCTACGATACCATTGCGCTCGGACGCTGTGGTTTCTATAGGACCCTATATCTCATTTTTGTAATATTACTGGCTTTTTTGCAAGAGTCATTCCACGACAGAACAAATTATGACCGGGGTGACATTCTAATACATAGAATTTTGCCCGGGGTCAGTTTACTACACAGCAAAATGACCGGGGTGGGGTATTATTTTATGGGGGTCGAATCTTTTCCTTACACTGGCTCAAAATATGGAGTAAGTTAAACATTTCACATTTCTTGTTAATTTTCAAATCACTTTGTTTGGAAGATGTGGAATTTGGAGTATTATACTCATTCTTCCGGGCAATTTTCAGCGTTAAATCGTATGAACGTAATAATAATTCGCACGCACGGGATAACAATTCGTGTGCACGAAATAATTCCTACGCACGAAAATATAAACCGTGTGCACGAAATAGAGAATTGTGGCCACGAGGTAATTAGCCAGTCGGTGACCTGAACGCCATCTGTGCCAACGATACCCTTTCCACATTGAGTATTCATACTAGTACTCTACGTTATTGAGTAGTGTTACTCTATTCACAAATTTCACATTGATTATTGTTATCCCGTCCCGTATGAGTATAACTACACCGTTATAAACGAGTATGAATACCCCTCTCGAATACGTATTGATAACTCCTCCCGATTGAGTATTGATATCCCCCGCATTGAGTATTGATACCCTCTCCCGATTGAGTATTAATAAACCCTCCTCACTAAGGATGGATACACCCTCTCGGATAAGTATTGATACCTCGTCCCGACCGAGTTTTGACACACACTCCTCATTGAGTATTGATACGCCCGCTATTGAGTATTGATACTTATTCCAAATCGATACTCCCTCACGATTGAGTTTTGATAACCCCTCCGAATTGAGTATTGATACCCGTCTCTATTGATAAACCTCACCATTGAGTATTGATACCCGTCCATATTTAGTATTAATACCCAACGGTTTTGAGTTTTGATAAACCTCATGGAGTATTGGTACCCTCACCATATTGAGTAGTGATTCCCTCCCCATTAAGTATTGATACCCTCAACACATTGAGTAGTGATTCCCTCCCCATTAAGTATTGATACCTACTCCACACAGTCCACAGTGAGTACCTATAAAATCTTTCCATCGAGTTTTGACCCCTTCGATACTCAATGCTGATGGGTACTTGTATCAATACTCAATGGAGAGATATTATAGATACTCAATGTGGAAGTAAATATCAATACTAAATGGGGGTGGGTATCAGTACTCAGTGCGGGAGGGGTTATCAATTCAATACTCAATCGAGTGGTATCAATACTCAGTTGGGAAGTTTTATAGCTTCTAGATGTGGATGGGTATCGATACTCAATTAAGGAGCGGTATCACTACCACAGGTGGAAAATTATCTCTTGCACATTAACTAATATTACCTCGTGTACATGAACTATTTTTCATACATGTCCTTCCGTGAATCGTCACGGTTTATAATTATCTAACAGGTAGATTGATGTAGCATTGTCCAGCCGGTTAGCTCAGTCGGTAGAGCATCGAAACGGTAGTCCGAAGGTCCCGGGTTCGATGCCGCCAGGAGCGTACGTAGACGACGCTTTGATAATATGAAAACTAAACGTTGAAAAATGGAACTAATTTGAAGGGCGGAGGAGATTTGATCCATTTTTGTTAAATAGTTGCATGAGCCATACTTAGAAAATCATACATTTTATATCAAAACGCCCTTTAGATATACGTCAAATCCACCATGTCTCACTACAGAAAACAAAAACATTGTCGAAGTAGGTTTTAGGTTCATAGCGTGTTTTGTTACCTTTTTTAAGACACATCTTTGGAAAGTATCGGGGCATAGTTCAAGTTCTGAGATTGGTGCCGCGAGAACTACAGGTGCTAGTAAACTACAGGGGTTGGGAGCATGTTTTCCGCTGGAAAACTTTCTATTTGTGTGTACTCTAATGTGCATTTTAGAGGTGTTTTGCGCAATTGTTTCTAGCTGCGTGAAGTTGGCTCCACATAAGACATTCATTTTTTTAAATGTCGGTCAGTAAGACATACCACATTTCGTTTCACGCGACATACAACATTCGACTTACAATATTCGACATATGACATTCAAAAACATCCTTCAAAGTGAATGTCGTTTCACACGACATACAACATTCGGCATACAATAATTGACATACGACATTCAATAAATGCATTCAAGGTGAATGTTGTTAAACGCGACATACACCAATCGACATACGACAAATCAACATTTAAGGTGAATGTCGTTTCACGAGACATACAACATTTGACATACAACATTCGACTAACAACATTATACATACGACATACAATATTCAACATTCGACACACAAACGTTTCTAAAGCGAATGTCGTTCACGCGACAAACAACATTCGACATACAATATTCGAAATAGAACATACGACATACAACATTACAACTGATGTTTGTCGAATGTCCAATGTCGTATGTCGAATGTTGTATGTCGCGTGAACAGACATTCAACTTGAATGTTTGTTTTTTAAATGTCGTATCTCGAATGTTGTATGTTAAATGTTGTATGTCGATTGTTGTATGTCGCGTTTAACAACATTCACCTTGAATGCGTTTTTTGAATGTCGTATGTCAAATGTTGTATGTCGAATGTTGTTTTTCGCTTGAAAAGACATTCACTTTGAAGAATAATTTTTGAATGTCGTATGTTGAATGTTGTATGTCGAATGTTGTATGTCGCGTGGAATGACATTCCCATTGAATGTTGATTTTGAATGTCTTGGAACGGTCAGTAGGTAATAAGGCCTACAGGTTAGCTAAAACCATTAAAGAAATATTGAAGGTTAAAGATTTTTGTGGGAATGTTCTGCCAGCCCTTATCTAAAGTATGTTTAAAGGTACAATATAAACGTTATAGTACATGTTGTAATTTTCGTCAACACGAGTGCAAAAATAAATCACCAGAATGGACCATTTACAAAATAATATTTTATCCCGAAGGAGCTCCCCCAACAGCTCAGTTTGGGTGCAGGTGACCTCCTCCCCATGGCAACAACGGCACCCATAGGTTATAACAAAATAATTGGCCGTATCAATCTCAAATTCGTGAATAAAACTCTATAAACAAGAGGGTCTGTATGCCTATATCGCTCTACTGGTTATATGGAATATTTGATCTCAAACACGACAAGAACATGTGAAACTAGTATTGGTACTGATTCCTGCCAAGTTTCACTGAAATACAGCCAGGGATTCAGGACAACTTGTCTGGATAAAGTTTGTAGGCCGTAACTAATCAACCAGAACAGAGCAATGATAGGCACAACTAGGCTGGGTACTCATCATCCCTGCCAAAATTCGTTCAAATTCAACCAGGTGTTAAAAGAGACTATTTTGGATAAGTTTGTGTATCAAAACCTTTAAAAGGCTAAACTCCGCAAATATCATTCAATCTGAACACGATGATGACATGCACAACTCGGTCTAGAACTGATCATCCCTGCACAGTTTCACTGAAATCTGGCCAGGGGTTCAGGAGAACATAATCCGGACACAAATTAAAGGGCTATAACTCAACCAAAAAGAGTTCAACCAAAATACGGCGATGACATGCATAACTAGGCTTGGTACTGTTCATCCCTGCAAAGTTTCGTTGAAATCCAGCCAATGGTTCAAGATAAATAGTCCAGATACAATTTGTATAGTAAAACCTTTAAAGGGCCATAACTCAGCCAAAATCATTCAAGCGGAACATAGTGATGATATGCACCACTATGCTTGGTACTGATCATCCCTGCATAGTTTCGCTGAAATCCGAACAACGTTTGTGTATTAAAACCTTTAAAGTGCCATAACTCTGCCAAAATATCATATAACTGGAACACGGTGACGACATACATAACTAGATTTGGTACTGATCATCTCTGCAAAGTTTCATTAAAATCTGGCCAACTAAAAGCCCTATCGTTTTGATGAGGCAAAATACATTAACTTTGGTGCTACTAATACGCTTAGGTTGGTTTTCAAATTTGTCTGAGCTATCCCAATTGCCTGGTTTTCGAACTTATTCGAGCTTTCATTAATATTAACAATCTGTGCCATACTGGTAAAGATCAAATAATAAATGAAGGTGCTAGAGTGTTCATAAGGCAGAATATGGCATTTATAAGCAAATCAAGGGCCATAATTCTGATGTTATCATTCTATTTAGCCGAATTATCATTTATAATAAAAATTAGTGTAAATTAGATAAGCATCAAACAATAATGAAGGTGCCAAAGTGCTCAAAGGCAGAAAATGACATATTTTAGCAAAGTCAAGGGCCTTAACTCCGGCATAATTGGTCCGATCTTGCTGCTTTTCGAACTCGTTCAAGACTTTATTGCTATTAATTGCTATGCAAGCTTGGTAAAGATCAAATAATAAATAAGGCGCCAGAGTGTTCACAAGGCAGGTAATTGCATTTATCAGGGGAAAAAAAGGGCCATAACTATTTCGTTACTGATCCGATCTGCCTGGTTTGTTAAATTGTCTGAGCTTTCATTGATATTAACAATATTTGCAAGTTTGGTAAATATCGAATACTAAATTAATGTGCTCGAGTGTTCAAGGGCAGAAAATGTCATTTTTCAGAAAAAACAAGGGCCATAACTATGGTGTTACAGACCAAATTTAGCTGGTTTTAGAACTTGTCCAAGCTTTTATTGGTATTAACAATCTTTGCCAGTTTGGTAAAGATCAAATAATAAATGATTGTGCTAGAGTGTCCACAAAGCAGAAAATAGCATTTTTCAGAAAAAACAAAGGGCCATAACTCCCGTGAAATTAATCCGATCCGGCTGGTTTTCAAACTTCTTCGAGCTTTCATTGATATAAAGATACGTACGTTTCGTAAAGATCCGATTAATAATGAAGACCGTAGAGTGTTCACAAGGCAAACGTTAACGGACGACGGATGGATTGACCCCACCCTACAAGTCATTCTACTACAATTTTAATGTAATAAATTGACCCCTTTAAGGCGTCAAAATTCTATGGATGAATTCAATATTTTACAAAAGGGGGTCATTTTACTACATAGGCAAAATGACCGTGGGATCATTATTTTATGGGGGTTGATTTCTTTCCTTACACCGGATTTCAAATAATGACTACTCTTTAGATTGAGTAGCGCAATAAGACACGTGCCATTAACCGCAAGTACATGCTATACCTTTCATACCTTTAGGGAATGAATATTAAAGATTTAATCTGAAAATCTTGTTACATAATTATCTTAGTTATGACCTATCCTTTGAATCTCGTTTTACTAGTCAGACGAAAACATTTTAATGAAAATATTGAAATTATCCTGTTTTCGTATTATTTATAGATTTAAATTCAAATATTAAATGTATGCTAAACTCTCTCTTTCCCGCTCTCTCTCTCTCTCTCTCTCTCTCTCTCTCTCTCTCTCTCTCTCTCTCTCTCTCTCTATCTCACGCACGCACGCACGCACGCACACGCACATTGTAAACTACTATACCAGTGAAGAAGAACAACCACAACAAGACAAACGCCGAGGTAGCAAGCCTTACACGGATAAAGCGTGTGAATCTCGATACTTGTTTGTCGTTCAACTATTGACGTGTTTTAGAAAGAATGACATTGACATCGTAAACTATATCACATTAGGGTTATAATGTATAGGAATATTTTTCCCTATGTACACTTTCTTGTATTTTTCAAAGAATCCTCGTCCTGCAACATTATTCCCCTTTTTGCGTTTGTTTACAAGCATATTTTCGTATGTTCGTGTTTATAGATTATTGTATTTATTTGCTAATATTCTGTATAATAAGTCCATGAAGTATATGCATGTTCTTTTCGATAATGTTAAATCAAAAATAAGAGCAGGGTATTGCAGCCGGGTCAATAGAGAGACTATATGACACTTTTTACATATGGAGACCCTGCAGTATAGAGACTATGGTACAGTTAGCGTCATTTTACAACATATGGAGACACTACACTATAGAGACTATGGTACAGTCGGTGTCACTTTACTACATATGGAGACACTGCAGTACAGAGACTATGGTACAGTCATCATTACTTTACTACTTATGGAGACACTGCAGTACAGAGACAATGGTACAGTCAGCGTTAATTTACTACTTATGGAGACACTGCAGTACAGAGACAATGGTACAGTCAGCGTGACTTTACAACATATGGAGACACTGCAGTACAGATACTATGGTACAGTCAGCGTTACTTTACTACTTATGGAGACACTGAAGTACAGAGACTATGGTACAGTCAGCGTTACGTTACTACTTATGGAATGGTACAGTCAGCGTTACTTTATTACATATGGAGACACTGCACATTCAGCGTTACTTTACTACTTATGGAGACACTGTATTACAGAGAATATGGTACAGTCAGCGTTACTTTACTACATATGGATACACTGCAGTACAGAGACTATGGTACAGTCAGCGTTAATTTACTACATATGGAGACACTGCAGTACAGATACTATGGTACAGTCAGCGTTACTTTACTACTTATGGAGACACTGCTGTACATAGACAATGGTACAGTCAGCGTTACTTTACTACATATGGAGACACTGCACAGTCAGCGTTACTTTACTACATATGGAGACACTGCGGTACAGAGACAATGGTACAGTCAGCGTTATTTACTACTTATGGAGACCCTGCAGTATAGATTCTATGGTACAGTCACCGTTACTTTACTACTTATAGAAACACTGCAGTACAGAGACAATGGTACAGTCAGCGTTACTTTACTACTTATGGATACCCTGCAGTATAGATTCCATGGTACAGTCACCGTAACTTTACTACAGATGGAGACACTGCAGTACAGAGACAATGGTACAGTCAGCGTTACTTTGCCACATATCCAGACACTGCAGTGTAGAGACTATCGTACAGTCGGTGTTTCTTTACTACATTTTGAGACACGGCAATATAGAGTCTATGGTACAGTAAGTGTCATTTTACTATATTTGTAGACACTGCAGTATAGAGACTTTGGTAAAGTCGGCGTCTCTCTACTACATATGGAAACCATGCAGTATAGAGAATATGGTACAGTCCGTGTCTCTTTACTTCATATGGAGACATTGGAGTATTGAGACTATGGTACAGTCGTCGTCGTCTCTTTACTACATATGGAGACAATGCAGTATAGAGACTATGGGACAGCCAGCGTCTCTTTACTATATATGGACAACCCGAAGAAAAGAGACTATGGTACAGTCGGCGTCTTTTCACTACATATGGAGACACGGCAGTATAGATACTTTGGTACAGTCGGCGTCACTTTACCACATATTGAGACCCTGCAGTACAAAAACTATGCTACAATCGGCGTCAAATTTACTACATATAAAAACCCTGCAGTATAGAAACACTGGTACAGTCGGCATCTCTACTACATATAGAGAGCCTGCAGTATAGAGACTATGGTACAGTAGGCGTCACTTTATTACATATAGAGACACTAGAGCATAGAGACTATCGTACTGTATGTGTCTCTTTACTACCTATGGAGACACGGCAGTATAGAGTCTATGGTACAGTCAACGTCACTTTACTAAATTTGGAGACACTGCAGTATACGGACTATGGTACAGTCGGCGTCTCTATGCTACATATGGAGACACTGCAGTATAGAGACTATGGTACATTCGGTGTCACTTTACTTCATATGGAAACATTGTAGTAGAGAGGCTATGGTACAGTCGGCGTCTCGATACTACATATGGAGACACTGCAGTATATAGACTATGGTACAGTCATCGTCTCTTTACTACATATGGAGAAACTGCAGTATAGAGACTCTGGTACACACAGAGTCACTTTACAACATATGCAGACACTGCAGTTAGAGACTATTGTAGAGTCAGCGTCTCTTAACTATATATGGAAACCATGCAGTAAAGAGACTATGGTACAGTGGGTGTCTCTTTACTACATATGGTGACACTGCAGTATAGAAACTTTAGTACAGTCGGCGTCACTTTACTATATATGAAATCCCTGCAGTATAAAGACCGTGGTATAGTCGGTCTCCCTACTAAATATGGATAGCCTGCAGTATAGAGACTATTGTACAGTCGGCGTCATTTTACTACATACGGAGACCCTGCAGTAAAGATACTATGGAACAGTCGGAGTCTCTTTACAGAATATTGAGACACTACAGTTCAGAGAATATGGTACAGTCAGCGTTACCTTGCTACATATGGAGACACTCCTGTATAGAGACTATGGTACGGTGTCGCTTTACTAGATATGGAGACACTGCAGTATAGAGAATATGGTACAGTCCGTGTCTCTTTACTTCATATGGAGACATTGGAGTATTGAGACTATGGTACAGTCGTCGTCTCTTTATTACATATAGAGACAATGCAGTATATAGACTATGGAACACTTTACTTTACTACATATTGAGAACCTGCATTATAAAAACTATGGTACAGTCGGCGTCACTTTACTACATGTGCAAACCATTCAGTATAGATACCCTGGTACAGTCGGTGTCTCTATTACATATGGAGACACTGCAATATAGAGACTATGGTACAGTCGGTGTCACTTTATTACATATGGGGACATTGCAGTATATATACTATGGTACAGTCGGTGTCTCTTTACTACATATGGAGACACTGCAGTATAGAGTCTATGGTACAGTTGGCGTCTCCTTACTACATATTGAGACACTGCAGTATAGATATTATGGTACAGTCGACGTTACTTTATTACATATTCAGACCCTGAAGTCTATAACCTATGGTACAGTCGGCCTCACTTTACTACATATGGAAACCCTGCAGTATAGATACCCTGTTACATTCGGTGTTTCTTTACTACATATAGTGACACTGCAGTATAGAGACTATAGAACAGTCGACGTCACTTTACTACAGATGGAGATGCTGCAGTATATAGACTAAGGTACAGTCGGCGTCATTTTACTGCATATGGAGTCTCTGCAGTACAGAAACTATGGTACAGTCAGCGTCACTTTACTGCATGTGGGGACTCTGCAGTATAGATACTATGCTGTAGTTGGCGTCACTTTACTACATATGGAGACATTGCAGTATAGAGACTGTCATACAGTCGGCCTCACATTACCTAATATGGAGACAATACAGTATAAAGACTATGGTACAGTCGGCCTCACCTTTCTAAATATGGAGATAATACAGTATAAAGACTATGGTACAGGCGGCGTCACTTTTTTATTACATATGGAGACACTGGAGCATAGAGACTATGGTACAGGCAGCGTCACTTTACTGCATTTGGAGACACTTCATCAAAGAGACTATAATACAGTTAGCGTGTCTTTACTAAATATGGAGACACTGCAGTATAGAGACTATGGTACTGTCGGCGATACTTTACTGCATTTGGAGACACTTCATCAAAGTGACTATATTACAGTTAGCCTCCCTTTACTACATATTTAGACACTGCAGTATAGAGACTATGGTACTGTCGGCGTCACTTTACTGCATTTGGAGACACTTCATCAAAGAGACTATATAACAGTTAGCGTATCTTTACTACAAATGGAGACACAGCAGTATAGAGACTGTGGTAAGTCGGTGTCACTTTACTACATATTAAGACACTGCAGTATAAAAACGATGGTACAGTCGGCGTCACGTTATTTCATTGGAAACCCTGCAGTATAGATACCCTGTTACATTCGGCGTGTCTTTACTACATATGGAGACACTGCAGTATAGAGACTATAGTACAGTCGGCGTCACTTTACTACATATGGAGACACTGCAGTATAGAGACTAAGGTACAGTTGGCGTCATTTTACTACATATGGAGTCATTGCAGTATAGAGACTATTGTACAGTCAGCGTCACTTTACTACATATGGAGACACTGCATTATAGATATTATGGTACAGTCAGCGATTCTTTACTACATAAAGAGACATTGCAGTATAGAGGCTATTGTACATTCGGCGTCTCTTTACATCATATGGAGACACTCCAGTATAGAGACTATGGTACATTCAGCGTTACTTTACTACATATGGAAACACTGCAGTATAGAGACTATGGTACAGTCAACGTCACTTTACTACTTATGGAGACACTGCAGTATAGAGATTTTGATGTAGTTGGCGTCACTTTACTACTTATGGAGACACAGCAGTATATAGACTATGATACAGTCAGCCTCACTTTACTAAATATGGAGACACTTCTGTATAAGGACTATGGTACAGTCGGCGTCACTTTATTACATATGGAGACACTGCAGTATAGAGACTATGATACAGTCAGCCTCACTTTACTACATATGGAGACACTGCAGTATAGAGACTATCGTACAGTCGGCGTTACTTTACTACATATGGAGACACTGCAGTATAGAGACTATGGTTCAGTAAGCATCACTTTACTGCATATGGAGACACTACTGTATAAAGACTATGGTACAGTCGGCGTCACTTTACTACATATGGAGACCCTGCAGTATAGAGACTATTGTATAGTCAGCGTAATTTTACTTCATAAGGAGACTCCTCTGCAGTACAGAACCTGTGATACAGTCGACGTCACATTGCTACATATGGAGACACTGTCGTATAGACACTATGGAACAGTCAGCCTCAATTTACTGCATATGGAGACCCTGTGTTATAGTGGCTCTGGTAAAATAGCGCCGTATACTCTCAAGAAGTGAAGACATCAGTTTGATTATAGCGTTTACTTATACTTAATACGGAAAAAAACGTCGGTGATATTGTGGAATTTTCGAAATAAATACGAGTATGGTTTTATTAAATGTATTTCTAATAATATATAAAGTCTCTCAATGTAGAAATAACGTAAAATATAATTTGATGTTTGTCGAAGCATTTTCGACATTTTGGCCTTCATCAGCGGCTTTTTTATTCAAATAAAAGTATATTAGTTTAAACATTTGTTATTGCTTTCTTTTTACATTCATACAAAAGGTTCAGGCCACAAGTTCTACCAACATTAATTACGGCCCACCCCAACAATCAAAAGATTATAATGTATGATAAAAATCGTAATAAAATTAATATCTTGTCAGATTGTTTTGCCAAAAACATAATATTTTTCAGGAAACAAGTTCAAATAAATAACGCATGATAAGAAAGAATAAAGATAGTGAACTACTGTACATGTAGAAAAGAAAATGTGATAAACATAGTTATATTTTTTTTATACCTTGGGCATTTCGATTAACATGGCATGTATTGACATTAAATAAAACAGTTTCTTCAGGAAACAAGTTCAAATAAATAAAGTATAATCAGAAAGAATGAAAGATAGTGAATCACTGTACCTGTAGACAAATAAGTGATAAATATATTTATTTTTTAGTCCGACTGACATGGCATGTATTGTCATTAAACAAAATAAGAGAGGAAATCTTTATGATCTCTAGTACTAGTACTGAGTTTTCACTCATTAGAGAAATATAAAATCACATGTTCATCTAAAGTGTAGACGTGAAACAAAAATAAAGAGAGATAATATGGAAAGCCGTTTGGGACCCCCGCTAAATGCATATAGAATATATAGTAAGTGGCGGGGAGTCGGGAAATCCCGACATTCCGATAGTCCGCTACATAGGAAAATCCCGACACTCCGCTAGTCCGCTACATAGCCTTCGCTACCTGGCGGGAAAAAAATCCGACACTCCGCTAGTCCGCTACATAGCATTTGCTAACAGGCGGAAAACAAATCCTGACACTCCGCTTCATAGCATTCAGTACCAGTTTGTGATCCCCGCTAAATGCATATAGAATATATAGTAAGTAGCGGACCATATGAAAATCCCGACGCTCCGCTACATAGCATTCGTTACCTGGCGGGACAAACCCGATAGTCCGACACTCCGCGACATAGATATCAATACTGTATAGGCTACCTGTCGCGTAAAAAATCCCGACACTCCGCTGCATAGACATCAGTTAGTATCTATCTATCTGGCGGGTTGTCATTGGAAACCCGACGTTTTGTTATTGGCTCCGATACCTAGGAATTCCGACAGTCCGCTACATAGACATACGTTAGTTAGTATCTATCTGGCGGGTTGTCATTGAAAACCCGACGTTTTGTTATTGGCTCCGATACCTAGGAAATAGCCAATCAAATTTGTTCAACTACAGTCGTCTTCTTTTCTAATGCCCTGCAAGTTTGCTACCCATCGGAAAAGTTCCGATACATAGACTATACAATACTATCAATACTACAGAGCGGACTAGCGGGTTGTCATTGGAAACCCGACGGTTTCTTATTGGCTCCGCTACCTAGCAACTAGCCAATCAGATTTGTTCAAATGCAGTCGTCATCTTTTCTAAAAAACCTGCAGCACAGTGACCTCGACCCCAGGCCCAGAGTTAGGAGAAGAAAATTTAAGTGCATAATCATATTTTTCATAGTAATTGTTATTCATAAATGTGAGTATATGCTTATTTTTCATGTTTAAATATTATTTGCTTGCCATATCATATTAAAAACTGGTGTTTAAATTAAAACGATGGTGATTTATGACAGAAATGATTATAAGGTAATGATTTTTCGCGAGCACATTGTTTACCTACGATTCGCATACACTAGACTGCAAATGAATCGTTTGTGACTGCTTGTTTAAGCATTGTTCCAGTTTGTGAGTGCAAGTTTTGATCGAGCGCTCGTACGGTTAAACAGATACCCTGGGTTCAAGACCCGGTTGAGGCTCGATGTGTGTATGTGTAGTTCTAAGGTTATAGTTCCTGCGCCTTTTAACAAATAGGACGACCTAAAATTTGTGAATCGCAGTTCTGATCAAGCACTGGTACGGTTAACCAGATACCCGGGCATCGAGACCCTGTTGACGCATGATGTGTGTGTAGTTTTAAGGTTTCTAATCCCTCCAACTTTTAACAAATAGGACGACTTAAAGTTTGTGAGTCGCAGTTTTGATCAAGTGCTGGAAAGGTTAACCAGATACCCTGGCTTTGAGACCCGGTTGAGGCACACTTTCACCACCTTTTATATTTGGGGTTGTGCGGGGTCTCAGGCCGAGTGGTTAGAGTATCTGACTTGAAAACACTTGTTAACAACCTTAAGTTAGATTATTTGGTACCATTTGGTCATAGTTACCATGACCAAATGATGGACAAAACAGTTTACAGACAAGAGCGAAAACGGCTGAGGGCGAAAGATATATATATATCATCAAAACAAAAGATATCCGAATGATACATCACTTCTAATATGGATGTGGAAGAAATCGAACCAATTTCACTGAGAAAAAACCCACTAAATTAAGGTATTCAATAACCAAATACAGTGACATCATTTAGCTGAAGGATACATGATAGACTTATCTAATAGTCAGCGATTTCTATGAGCATTGTCGTTGATCTAGCATAGAACATTAATTGGAGTGTCATCCACATGGTACAGGTAAACAATGTACATACATGTATACATGTATAAGAAGATTGAAGTTGTCATATAGTGATAGCGGATTCCTCTCCATCTCTATGGGAGCAGCTCTAAATAACCTAACAACATGTATGATGTATGTTGCAGTGGCAGGCTGGTTTGCATACTTGCCCATGAGTCCCAGGTTCATTCTGAGTGTGGTCACACGATCCTGTGTTTTTCATACTGCCTTATTTAAGGAAAGGTATTATGAAAGTATGCCATCTTTTGGAGAGGGTATAACACTCAATTGAGTGTGTAGGGAGAGCCACACCATGTGCATGTTAAAGATAACTTTACAAAATTTGAAAAGGAAAACACCTTTGCACGGTTTTAAGTCCTTTAGGGCAGCCTAGTTCCCAATATACTTGTAAGTGAAGAAGTGTCGATTCTTACGGATGGCGGGAGGTACAGTACTGGTTCTACCCAGGAAAAATGGGTGGTCTGCCTCCACCACAAAAAATCGACTGTCATATAACCTTACATGTATTGAAAATGACGTAAAACACCATACAAAGAAAAAACAAACAAGTCTTCCAATACGGGTTTACAAGTAATAGAAGAAATATGGACGAGATGTGAAAAACAACAATTAATTCAAAGTAATTTTCTGTAGAACAGTTTAAATATATATACTGGTATATATATTTATTTATTTTATCATTTGCAGGATGTGTGCATAGCTTACAATTTTATGGCAGACCTAGCGATCTTGGAAGAATTGTCTAAGCTGACTGATGTACCAAGTGTAAACAGGTATGGTATTTGAATGAAAATTTATGTTGGCCTTATACCTAGCAATCGTAAAGTCTGTCAACACATTTTTTGACAATAGTGACTCCTTTTGTTCTTCCTAACCCCATCTATTTAATAAGCTGGAATATATCTTTTTATGTCGCCTGCGTAGCATGGCAGACACTTAGAGATCACTTTGTCCATCGTCTAGCAGACACTTAGGGATCAATTTGTCCGTCGTCTGTCGTCGTCCGTCACTATAACCTGCAACCTAATCTTGGCCATAACTGAAAACTAGTTGACATATGTTCATAAAATTCACAACTATCTTCATCTTAAATGCCGTTACACATGCCAATTTATGCCTCATTTCATACACTTTAAAAGACAAAAGAAACTGCTCCATAATTCATGAAGGATAGCCACCCGACTTCGAACATTATAATTAGATTGTAGTTGCTGAAATAAGCTCAGGACAGGTGACACAAGTGTTCCATGGAACACCCTTCTAGTTTAATATGTTGTAAGTTTTTTAAAACTAGCAGCATTCCCCAAGTTTTGAGAAATAATTGGGGGAAAAAATCATTTAAAGTGCATAATTTTTTATTCTCTAAATTATTATATTGGTAAGTGGCTGTAGTATGACATAATAAACAGAATGCTAAGATAAAATAATTTACCTTTTATCTAGATCATTTCCGATTACCTTTAAATTAAACTAGAAGAATCACTTGTGTCGCCTGCCGTGTGCTTATTTAGTAATTGAGTAGGTTAAATACTTTCCTGATATATGCAGACTACACACAAGTTTGGTAAATTCTGATTAAATTTAAATCCTTTTTATTGACGAAGTTGTATAACTTTTTTTTCAGGGAAGTTGTTTGAGGATGGATATGTCAAACGTGTATGTTTTTGTATCATAAAGAAGAATGAACTCTTGCACAAACTGTTGGTAAGTGTAAAACCATTCTCTCATTTCTTGCGACAGCCGCCCCATACACACAGCCTTTTTGTTTGACCAAAATACTTTGGGTTTGAAAAGGATCAGCAGAATATTTTGTGCTCATGCGTTTTTTGTCCTCTACCAATCCACCACCACAGGTGGAGGACTGTTGAATTTGCATTTCCGTCGTTCCGTTGCCAATTTTGTTTCAAATACAGTCATTGATGCATGCCCGTACGTAGCGTATAATGGTTGCAATTCAAATTCCAAGGGATTCTTATAATCTTGCTGGCCCATGGACCATGAAAATGGAAAAAAAATATATGTTTCCGCTCAATAACATTTATAATCGTATCTTGATGAAACTTTTGGACAATGTTTATTGCCATAATATCTAGTCAGATTGATAACCAGCACGATAACACCTACATGTATCATGGCATTATGCCAGAGTTGTGTCCCTTAGCCTTTTGGAATTAAAGATTTTATTGTGGTTTCCGCTCAATTACTGTTACATAAATTTATCATCCGATCTTAATGAAACTTATAGTCTCGATCATCCAGACCTCTCGCGAGACTTCTCTCAAAGAAGTCCAAACGATGGTCTGGAGTAAAGCTTCTTTAAAATGTTTGACATCAAAACGAGGTGTGGACAAAAGAAAATCACCGGCCTCTGATTGGTCAACTTCAGTTTGTTATGGAAATCCGTGGGAATCACCCCCTACGTCACGACGGCGTCAAAAAATACGTGAGATTACGCGCAATTTTGTGCAATAAAATTACTCCAAACATAGTCAGCGGATCACGATTAATGCTAAAAATTAAATTTTAAACATCATTTTGTAAGATTATATTATGTTTTTAGAGAAACTACAATAAAACGAAGTTTATTGTATATTAAATAAGGACGTACACATCCCACTGGAATTAATGTCGCGCGTAATTCAACGTGCACTTTGATGTTGCAATCAAAATGACGTCACGTCGCAGTCAGTTTTGAGGGTTTACGCCGTCTATCGGTCAAACATTTTAAAGAACAGTGAGTCCAGACGCTCGCTAGCGCTCGCAGTCAGCTTGAGTGTGTCTGGATGATAGAGACTTTGAAACTTAGGGCATAATATCTTGGAAAAGTTTTACAACCAGCCAGGCAGCAACTCTCATGCCAGAGTTATCGCCTGTTGATTTATGTTTATGGACATTATATTTTGGCCAAGTTGGATAACCAGTCAAGTTGGAGTTATGGCCCTTGGAATTTTGAAAATTAAAGATTTTTGCAGTAAAGACTCATTTGCTTAAACATTTATCCAATACTTATGAAATTTGGGTTCAGACTGTTTATGGGCATAATATCTCGACCAAGTTTGATAACCAGCCAGATCACACTTACCATGCTGGAGTTACATCCCTTTGATTTTTATAAATTTTTACCGAGGTTTTTACTACATACCAACTGATTTTTACATTGGCGGGAACATCAGACGGTCGACCATAATTCTCTGAATTTGCTTGTTTTCTATATTTTGAGAATATAACCCTATTAGGCAAAAAAAAAATGGTTTGTTTCCGCTAACTGCTTAAAAAAATAGGCAAAACTCTTTTTTTTATTATTAATGACCTTATTTTTGTTAACAAAAAAACACTTTTAATTTGATAAAAAATACTGGGGAAGGTATTAATACCCAGATTATACATGGTTATGACCCTTTTTTCAATATTTGGTAATGTACACTGGAAACCCCAGGGGTCGTTGGTTCAAATCTCACTGGAGGCATATTTTTTTTTCTCCATAAGAAACCTTGGTTCATGGGTTCAACTTTTTATTATTAATTATTTTTTGCAATAAAAAAAGTAAGTGTCGGCGGCTAAATAATAGGGTCGGTCGGGTTAGCGGAAACACTTTTTTCTTTTTAAGCCTTAGGCTACCGTCGCAATTGGGAATTTAGTCGTGATTTTTCATAATTTTTTTAAAAAAATACAAAAGCTTCCATTTCATAAATGTGCTGCTGCATCTTTAGTACTTTTTACAGAACACTACAATAAAGCATAATATTTCACAGAGCTGTCTCTTTGCCTCTTTTAATTTTTATAAAAGTCCCCCTTCAGTGGGGATTTTTTCCCCCTCAAAATTGGGGGGAAAATAAGTAGTTTGGCATTGAGAATTTGACCCAATAATGGCTATAAAACAGCAAAAAACACACCAAGACTTATTGAGGGAGTAATATACTCCCACTGTAATAGTATTAGAAGAATTTATGCAATGGCAAAAATAGGGTGATCTCGGGATTCTTTAGTATTCTTCTTTCCCTCTCTCTGTACGCTGTCTCAGTACAACCTAAATAATAGGTTGATGGGACTGGTGGCAATCTGGAAGAGTAACGGGTGTTAATCCAAATATGAATAAAACCATAAAAACCTGTTTAGTTTCATATTCACTAAACTAGGTTCATAATTTGTCCGATTTAAAGGCACTGACCTGCCAAATAATGGCAAATTTACAAAAAAGTTGAAATAAAAAAGCGCAAAACATACTGTCAACTGCTGCCATGAATTGCTAAGTACCGGTTAGCACGAGGCTGGACTGAGGTACACTTTATCACCGCTAAGTGAATATTAAATTCATGATGGATCATTGCCATATTGCATTGTTTACCTCCCCTGCGAAACCTCACCATTTTTGTGTGCTGGAAATGGAATTTCCTCAAAAAGTATCATTTAGGATGTACCCATACCTCAAGTGTCTAAATGATGTGTTCAAACTCGGAGACGTGTATACTATCAGATGAGGGAAAATAACTGCTGTAGATATCACATTACATTAACGTTGAGAGCATTCATTTCAACAAATGTTATCCAACTCTCCAGGTCAGGTCGTAAAATAATGTGTACGAGCCAGTTAAAAGTATAGGTTTATTACTGGTTCTTAAAATACCCGAGAATGAATTATAAGTTGGTAACTCATTAATTCCAGTTTTGGCTTGGTTGGTTAAAGTGATTTATATTGTGTCTATAGAGTTGGGATTTTCAAAGTATATAAGTTGAACTTCTCTCAGTAGGTTTAGAAACAGTATACATCTGTTGTAAATGTTGCCTGTTGATGGCTGAATATAGAGAATTTAGTCATTGTTAATGATGCAAGGAACTATTTTCCATACTCAGTTAATTTAGTTAATTTCTCACAACAGTAATGCACACTTCATTCACACCTGACATCTGTATGACAGCAACATGTTCCTGCTAAAAGATCACTTACACACTATTATATCAAATTTGTTACGTCACTGACAGCTAAAGTAGGGTACCAGTTTCCATTGGATGCATTTTCTAGTTTTATCATCATATAATGACTTACAGTAGTAATGTGTTATTGTTTCTTAATATATGCTATTTTCTGATGTAGTAATATTTTATTGCATGTTATAGATACACTTTTTTCAGATCACCATCATGACAAGGGGAAGCATCGTGTTTGCATTGTGTTAGTTGGTAGGCTTCTAACACAATGCATCAGTGCGAAACAGTGATGGATCTATTACTAAAGTACCATATACGTGCACCATACACTTTCCAATCTTGCCTGCTGAAAACTAAGAGTTATTTATCCTTATTGCGGTAACGTGCCACCCTTCAAGGAGACTGACCATTGCGAACACAGCAGGGAGATAATAGAAAAGCTGACTAGAGTGCAGAATGAGGATATTATTACCGAATGAACCTAAATTAAAAAAAAGCGCAAAACATACTGTCAACTGCTGCCATGAATCGTTAAATTAAGGACGAGGCTGGACTGGGGTACACTTTATCACCGCTGAGTGAATATTAAATTCGTGATGGATCATCACCACAGTGTATTGTTTACCTAATGTGCGAAACCACCATTTATGTGTTTGCTGGAAATGGAATTTCCTTAAAAAGTATCATTCAGGATGTACCAATACCTCAAGTGTCTGAATGATGTGTTCAAACTCGGATACATGTATACTATCAGATGAGGGAAAATAGCTGCTGTGGATATCACATTACATTCATGTTGAGAGCATTCATTTTAACCAGAGTTCGTGGAGCAGCTTAACAATTCATTAAATTATATTACATTTCATCTCTTCCTAGGATGATTTTCAACTATAACTAGATGTCAATAGGATGTTTAACCACAGACAAATATGCATTTAGTTCATTGCAGTAGTCTCTCACAATACAATGATCATTTATAATACACATTGTTGAACTCATTATTTCTAACATGTTTTAGCTCTTCTGATGGAAGTTCAGCAAAGCTTATAGGATGGAGTGTTGTCTTGTCTGGTGCTGTCTAGTTGTATACGCCGGTGAAAAACGCGGCATATTTTGGTATGGGGGTTGTCAGTCTGTATACAATTCCGCATTCTGCACAAGACTTCGAAAACATAAGACATGTCCTCATGAAACTTCGTATTAAAGAACATTGTCTGTGATGTGAGGAGGATTCCTATTGTATTTAGGTTCAGTGGGTCAAAGGTTAAAGTCTCATTTTATGCAATACCTCTTATTAACTTAGAATTCAGTGAGATAATACATGTGACCTTCATATATTATAATAAGCTACTGACACAGCAAATTTCGGGCCCATATCTCATTCCTAAGTAAGGTTGTTGAGCAGAAGCTGATTTTTGAAAGAAAATTGTCTTATAGATTGGCGTAATCCAATCTTCACCAAACTTTAACAGCACCTTCTTCTCATGAAGCAATGACCTTATCCAGGTCACTGTTACCTACTTTCTCCTAATGTTATGTTAACCTTTTTGTTTGCATTAACATTTTTGTTAAAGTTTTGTTTCCGCTCAAGTTTCCGCTCAATAAATTTAGTTAGGAATGAGATATTAAGATGAAACTTTCTGGATATGTGGCTTATATGAAAAGGAAGCTTGAGGTTGCATTTGAGGTCATTTTTAGCTCGTCTGATCAGAGATCAGCAGAGCTTATGCCATGGTGCGGCGTCCTAAAAATGATCAGCATGACATGATGTTGGTCCTTGTCGAAAATCGTTTTGGTTCGAAGTTAAACATGGCTGCCAGCGTCCATCTTTGTTTACATAGAGTTATATAATGAAAACTTGTAGCGACTATTCCTCTGAAACTCCTTAACGGATTTTCATGAAACTTCATAGAATGTTGCTCTTGATGTCTAATTAATCCTAGCAAAATTTCAGGTCGGCAGGAAATTCAAGATGGCCGCCACGGCTAAAACTACATTTTCAAACAAGAGGTCAATGACTCTAATAATGAAAACTTGTAGCGACTACTCCTCTGTAACTTCTCATCGGATTTTCATGAAACTTCACAGGAATGTTGCTCTTGATGTCTAATTGATCCGAGCAAAGTTTCAGGTCGGCCGGAAATTCAAGATGGCCGCCATGGCTGAAAATAAAATGATCAGTATGATATGATATTGATCCTTGTCAAAAATTATTTTAATTTGACGTCAAACATGGCCGCCAGCGGCCATCTATGTTTACATAGAATTTTATAATGAAAACTTGTAGCGACTACGCCTCTGAAACTACCTTACAGATTTTCATGAAACTTCACAGGAATGCTGATCTAGCTATCAAAAACCTATCAGTAGAGCTTCAAGGTCATTGACCTCTTGTTAAGGTTACTGTTTAAGTTATTAGAAATAGAAAAATGGTTTCCGTTCAATAATTTAAGTTAGGAATGAGATATTGGCAAGAAACTTTCTGGACAGGTAGAGTATATGAAGTATGGTGTTGTATTTGGAGTCACTGGGGTCAAGGTCACTGGTACTAAAAATAGAAAAATAGTTTCAGAATGTTTTCATAATTAGCCCCTTTGAATATTTACATAATTTCTTGACTTAGACTTTTGCTTTAAGTTTTATGTCCAGTTTGTCAGAAACTTGAACAACTGTACCTTGAAAAGAAACTAAAATCTGTTGTGAACATCTTGCATTCACTATTCATATGACTCTTCTTTCACATTGTTGAAAACTCGACTTTAAAGCCATCAGGCATTTCTCTGGTTTATTTTTAGTAGTAATGACCTTGACCCCAGTAATCTCAAATGTAATCCAAAGCTTCCTACTACACAGCAAGTTTCAGGCCAATATCTCATTCCTAACTGAAGTTATTTAACGAAAACCAATTTACATTCAATTTTAACTAAAAATATGTAAAACAAGAGGATAGTTCAGTTAATCTACACGACAGTTATGGTTCTTGTCGTATGACATTGTGCAATAATTCGGTGGCATATAGTAATCACAAGTGCTCACCACAACCAAATGAGGTGTCATGCACAAATCCAGGTCATGGCTCCAAGGTCAATGTCATACTTAGAGGTCAAAGGACACTTCGGGGGCATTTATCACTTACAGGGATATTTCTTGTTTTATTCTAAAAAAGGGTAAAAATATCGGACTAAGTCCAACAAAGGGCCTTACATCTGTAATAAACTAAGTTAGGCAATCAACCATGGATAATGTAGGGGGACATAAGGTCATCAGTTGTTGAGTATATGAATTTTGGGAACAATCCATTCAAAACTGATTGAGAAATGGTAGTAATAAACTAGAAGGCCATTAGGCCATGGTCTACATGTCAAGCGCTATTATTAAAGTCCAGTTTTTTATTTGACCAACACCAATGTCAATCATAAGATATACTAAACTAGAGCGATGTTCCACGGAACACTTGTGGCGCCTGCCGTGTGATTATTTGACCAAGCACAATCTAACTATAAAGTTGTTTGAAGACATGGGGTGCCATCCTTCATGAATTATGGAACAGTTTTTTAAAGTGTTGAAGTTTATGAAAATGGGTATACATCTGCATTGGATAAATGATAAAGAAGAACTGTATACAGTTTCATGACCATAGGTCAATATATTGCCAAGTTATGAGCAAGGTTAGATTGCAGATTACAATTTTATGAAAAGGGGTCATAACTCTGCCAAAATGAAGTCCGAGTTATTGAACATGTGTAACGACATTCCTTCAGTTAAGACGATTTTGTGTGTGTGAAGTTTCTTTTCAAATTATTGCCAGTTGCTTGGTTAGGCTGCAGGTTAAAGTTTGATGAAAAGGGGCATAACTCTGCTGAAATGAAGTTCAAGAGTTATAGGTCATGGGTAACTTTTATGTGTGGTAAGACGAATACTTGTGTGAAGCTTCATGAACATATATAGGTCAAATACTTCTTACGGGAAGTTATGAGCTTGCTTATGTTGCAGGTTAAAGTTTTATGGGGGGGGGCATAACTCTGTCAAAATGAAAGTCATAGTTGTTGGACATGTGTTACAGCATTCCTTGGGTTAAGATGAAAATGTGTGAACTTTCAAGTCAAATACTTTTCAAGTTATGGCCAAGGTTAAAGTACGATGGACGAAAGTGATCCCTAAATGTCTGCCATGCTATGCAGACGACACAATGTCATTATCAGTAGGGGATCATGCATGTATTGTTAAAGCGGAGACCGGATGTAACCTATATTTCGTCGAAAGTAGGTCACACCGGCCCAACATTTTGCACGACATTAGATGCATGTTATTCCTTTATATAAATGTAAAATTCCAAGATCGAGTTAAGCATGTTTGAGGCAAAAAGCTCTGAGTTTGAATAGTTATACTCCAGCAAACAAAGTTGGATGGGGCAATCCAGTACATGTACATGTAGAAGTCACTCTTGTCGATTGGCTGCCAGGTTGGCCAATCTGTTCAAAATCGTATCCACATACATTAACTACTAGATGGATTTTCTTGAAACTTTGTGAGAAACATTGACGAGTATGAAGTGGGGATGCACATATCTTCAAATCTCCAGTTCGATGATTTTTCACGGAGTTACGGCTCTTTCAATATTTTCGTACTAAATTCGAGTCTGTGCTATTTCTCCATAACTACTTAATGGACTTTCACCAAACCTTGTGATAAGCTTCAGTATGAAGTGAGGGGTGCGCTTGTCATTGTCCCTATTGGTTTGATGATTTTGAATGGAGTTATAGCCCTTTGAGTATTTCCACACTTAAATCTAGTCCGCATTGTTTCTCCATAAAACTGAATTGATTTTCACCAAATTTATGAAAAGAGTCAGTATGAAGTGAAGACGTGCATATCATTGTTTCAGTTTGATGATTTTTCTGGCCCTTTAAATATTTTCACACAAACATGTTGTCCGCGCTATTTGGAGATGTGTTTATCTTCTTCTCGTTCCACTTCGATGGTTTTTGACGGTATTATTGCCCTTTGTTTCTCCATTACCTCTTGATGGATTTTCACCAAACGTTGTAAGAAGCGCCAGTATCAAGTGGAGATGCGCATATCCTGGGGTTCAAGTTTGATGGAGTTATTGCCCTTTGAAGATTTTCACACACAAATCTTCTGCGCAATATTTCTCCATTTATAACCCCTCGATGGATTTTCACGAAACTAGATGGGAAGCATATAATCAGTCATCTTGTTCCGGTTTGATGATATTTTTTTACAAAGTTACGACCCTTTTTTTGCCCTTTAAATATTTTAACATTGATATATTGTCCGTGCTATTTCTCCATAATCACCCGAGGGATTTTCAACAAACCTTGTGAGAAGCATCGGTATGAAGTGGAGATGTAGGTTCCAGTTCGATGATTTTTAATGGATATCTGGCCCTTTGAATATTTCCTCAATAAAATCGTGTCGCAACATTTCTCCATAACCCCTCGATGGATTTTCACCAAACTGTGTGAGAAACAGCAGTATGAAGCAGAGATGAGTATATTGTCCATGTTGTCGTAGGGTACTCGTTTAAGGGCTATTAAATAACCTTCAGCGATAGTTATAGTTATTTTTGTAGTCTAATATGACAAACATGGACGTCATGTTTTCATCAAGGTTAAATCAACTTATGCATCTAGAATATGATGCAAATCCTATAGGAACCACGGATTGTTTGAACAGCTCTCGAGATGTCACATTTGTGTTATCAGATCCTTAAGTTGTTCAATGTTTGCAGTTTCGTTTTGATACATTTCTTCGGTGCTGCTATGTAATCGTGAAACTGAGATGGTAGTGTATATTACTGCTTCCTTCAATGGTGAATGATGGTTTAATATTTGTTTTGGCGTCTTCATAGCTGAAAATACATTAATAATATACATAGTTTTCATAAAACTCACATTACTGTATTAAAAATAAGGTTAAGAAATAAAGTAAGCAACATTTAATACAATTAAAAAAAAATCATACATACATAATTATATATTTTCTTTAAACATTACATGTAATAAGCTCCTCATATACAAACTACTTGTATAAGAGATCTCCAAACTTGCCATCGATAATAGGACACTTTAAACCAGAAGACCATTGTTTAACGTGTATTTTACTAATTAGTTAAATCGTTTATTAAGCGTCTTAGTGTTTACATGAAAGAAAAACATTCAACTCTGAACTTATCATATGACATTCCAGGCAAATATGTTTTTCTTACCTAAATAATTTACACTTTTGTTATGTACTTTGGTAATAATTTGCATACTCGTTATACCAGACCAACAGTGCCCAGTGAATAACATAACATACATAATTGTGTTATGATTCACTTTAATGATGTAACCTTTGTGACAAATCGGCGTTCAGAATAAAAAAATACTATTTTTCTTTTTGGCCTAATGAAGGCTAATTACAAGCAAGAAAGGTTTTTTGGTACAAATGGCCAAAGAAAAAAATGTCTGCGTTTCGTTTCCGCTTATCTGACCAACCTTTAAATTTAAAACCTACCCTAAAGTTTTTTACAGCAAAAGTTTACAAGCACCCTAAAAGTCAGGATATCTTCTCTCTATACAGCCTATATGAAACTAGTTTGTAAATAAAAAAAATCTACTACCGACTTATCCTTATTTCTTTGGCCACGTTTATAGAGAAACAAAAAATATTTTATTTGGCCTTATTACATTTCTATCCATGGGTGAAAAAACAGAATTTCTCAGTGAAAGGAAATTAAAAGTCGCTAGTAATAACACGATTAAAAACTAACTCCGAACACTAAAATATCTAACTGGGACGACCATGAAAAAGGATTGGTTTGTTGTTTTGTTTCCCTACCTCCCCACAAAAAAGGACCCTACCCAAAACTTTTTTTTTTGCTATCTTTCATATTTTTCTTTAAATTTCTAAAGGTGTAACTTTGACAGCTTTTTTTTAAGGACGGCCCTGTGACGCTGAATCAGGATATCAATGCAGTGTTTCTGAAATACATGCCACCCCGGAATACTCACCAAAAACAAAGTTAATACACATTTCAGTTAAAGTCATACACAACTGATTTAAAATGAAATAAATAGATATTATTTAACTGCTTGGATCGATTATAGGGAAATCCTTCACGAGATGGAAGATGTGTTGTTCTTTTCACATCGAGTTTAGGATGTCCCTTTAATCAAACCCAGCAGTCAAATAATCCATTTATTACACTTTAAATCAGTTGATGTATAATTTTAACCTAACTAATTTGCTTTATTGAACGTTATCGACGGATGACGTCGACAACACTTGATTGATATCATAACTCAACGTCACAGTTAGTTATTTTTGTATTCGGAGTTAGTTATTTATATTTAGCGATTATAAATATTTTTTCGCTGAGAAATCCCAATCTTTCACCCATAAACATGTAATAAATAGATTTAACTGTGTTTAATTTTAAGGATATCCTTCACTTGATGGTAGGCATTTTTTGAGGTTTTGGATTTTTTTTTACTCACTCGCATCCACTCGTTTGTAAAATGAACTACATGCCTACCATTAATCCGAGCCTTCTCTGACCTTACCAGCCCGTTTTACAATTTAAAATTTTTTGGCGAGCATAAAATGTGTTTATTAATGACAAATATCGGTTGTAAGAGCACCAACCCCCCACCATCACGTCAGGAGTGTTGGTTATCCCTGGAGTAACTAGGAAAAAAAAGAGGGGTGAACATTTATAACGAGCATATGTCTTATGTACAATGTACGAGCACCATGTTTGTGGGATGCCCCCCCCCCCAAATTGTGTGCGGGGACACCTCCTCCCAAACACTCCCCCAGCCCAGGCCAGAAAACAGGCCATGCTACGCCCCCGCATTTAACTGACCATGACAAATTTCTTCTGGGCTGTAGATCTACTATTAAGATACCTTGTCCCTGATAATCTTGTACTTGATACAAATGGTTTTGAGATCCATTATCAGTCCCTATTGATATTGTTTATAGTTAATATGTCAAATGTAAAGGCCACTGTGCCCTCATCATGAACAATGCTTTCCTGGCTGAATTTCGTGAACTATTTGACATACAGGCTACAAATTACAATCATGAAATCGTGAAATAAATCGTGGCCCACACTGGGTATTGTAAACAACGTTCTCGCGAAATCAAGTTTTGCCATAAATCACCATCGTATTCATTTGGTTTAAACATATTTTATTTCCAAATAGTTACAACAATACACACAATTTGTACACAAAAACAAAAGGATCAGAACGAAAGATAAAATCTTATAAAGTTCTTATCCAATGGTTGAATATGGTAAGGATAAGATAGCGGTACATTTGAAATATAAATATGCTTGTATCAATCGATAGAAATAATGATAATACTAAAAGGAGAAAAAAATGTAGCAACAATTTAAGGAATAAGAAAATAATCGATTAACATTAGAGAATGCAGAAACGAAAATAACGAAAATAATATGGGTATGAATTAAGAAAGTGGAAAAATGTAGCAAGGAAAAACCTATAAAAAAAATAAAGGAAGGGATTCGCACAGAAGACATAGCCGCTAGGGTTTAGGCGTTTTGGAGCACACCAATGAAACAAGTTCGTCTTGCCTGCATCTCCCCTAACACCGTTTAATAGTCAATATGTATTTCTGGACCGATTTAAATATATTTGAATTCACATCGTATGAAAGACTTACGTCGCCAAATAGTACATTATTTAAGGTAACAGGGCACAGTAGATTCAGTTCCTGTAATAGGGTCACACGTGAATTATCGTATAATGGGCATTCCAAGAAAAAATGGTTAGTACTCTCAACCCCTCCACATCTACAAAGGGGACATTCGACGATGCTTTTATTGAATAAGTGTTCGTTCAAAGAACTACAACTTGTTCGTAAGCGTGCATGGAGTATCTGTGCTCTTCTATTTCCCGTGCAATAATATTTAGGAATTTGAATTTTGTCACGATTGAGGTGTTGCTTAAAGGTAATAATAGAGCTGGAGTTACGTACATCAACAGGGAGATTGTTACATTCTCGAATAGCAGAAGGTAGGAAAGAAGTTGAATATAATTGTGTACGAGAGAATGGTACTTGGAAGTCATCTGAATTTCTTAACTTATAATTTGATGCTGGACTGACCATAGGGGGTACTAGCGATGTAAGATAAGGAGGAGTTGCACTATTGACCATTTTATATAAATGTATAAGTTTGTGTTTACTTCTTCGAGTCTCAAGTGTTTCCCAACCAATATCTTTGTAAAGGTCGTGGATATATACCAATTGTGTTGCCCCTATGACTATTCGTGCAGCTTCGTTCTGGATTTTATCAAGGTCTTGTTTTTCATAATTGGTAAAATTGTCCCAGATGACGTCACCATATTCTTATAGAGGTCTGATGAAAGAAGTGTAAATAACTTCTACAGATTTCCGATCAAGCTGAAATTTGAGTTTACGCATGATATTAATGCGTTTCCATGCCTTATCTTTTACATATTCGATGTGTGAATGCCAGGAACAGTCATTCGAGAGATTGATACCAAGGTGTTTGTTGGAGGATACTTCAGATATTTGTTCAATTGACATTACAAGGGGTGGGTGATAAAGTGGGTTTCTTTTGCGAGATATTAACATGGATTTAGTTTTAGAAGGGTTGAAAGGAACTAGCCATTTCTCCGCCCATTCAACTATTTTTGGGATGTCCTGATTAATTATATTCGCAGTATTTATGACGTCACTATCCTTGTCAATAATAAGGTACAAACTTGTATCGTCAGCAAATAAACGAATGTTTGAATTAATATTGAAACAATGTCATTAATATATACAAGGAAGAGAAGGGGGCCCAAAATGGAACCCTGTGGAACACCGGCGTTCATTTTGTTCGATTTAGATTTTTGTCCAGGAATAACCACACGTTGTCGTCTGTTACTAAGATAGTCAGCAATAAGTTTAATAATATGACCAGAAATACCAGCAGCCTTGAGTTTAAACAAGAGACCTTTATTTCAAACACGATCAAATGCTTTACTTATATCAAAGAATACTACCCGGACTTCCTTTCCGGCGTCAATTGCCTGACAAAACAAGTATGTGAGTTGGTTAATAGTAGAATCGCCAGGCATAAATCCTGATTGAAAAGCAGAAAGAAAGTTAACATCTCTTAAAAAATTGAAAATATGCTTGAAAAGTAGTCTTTCAAAAACTTTATAAATGACACTCAAAAGCGAAATAGGCCTATAAGTATTTACTTGTGATGGATCACCTGCTTTAAACACTGCACATACAAAGGACTCTTTCCAAGTATCTGGGAAAATGCCTAAGACAATTGATTTATTAAAGAGATCACATAGTGGGACAGAGAGATCATTAGCAAGTTCTCTCAAAACCCGATTGTTTATTTCGTCTGGGCCAGTTGCTTTCCCGGAAGGTAGTGATAGTAGGACCTGACGAACCTCATCAGCTAGCAGCGTAAGTGTATCGAGTGTAAAATGTGTAATGACTTGTTCGAAGTTGGGAGGATCGGTATTGTTGTCGTTCAATAAAGTTTGATTTTGGAAGAAATCATTCAAGATATTTGCCTTTTCATAATCATCTGTAATTATGGAACCGTTATTGTGGAGGGGAGGTAATGATGATTTTTCGTTAGGGTTTATAAGTGATTTGAGAGTTTTCCACCAATTCTTGGATGAAGTATTTATAGTTGTTACTTTATTTGCAATATTATCAAAGCATAGTTGCTTGGAGGTACGAATTTCTGAAATAACTTTATTACGTAACAATTTAAATTTGTTCCAATGGTATTCAGATTTGGTTTGTTTAGCTTTTTTATAAGCACGTTTTCTAGCCCTGATTTGGCGTTTGATGTTATTTTTTATCCACGAAGGCTCGCAATGCCTTATTCGGACGGTCTTATTAGGAATGAACTGGTTACTCAAGTCAGTAATCTTGTGTGTTATTTTAAGTGCATATATATTGATATCATCGTGGATTAAGTCGTTCCAGTTAGTCATTGTAGCATGATCTCTCATGCGATTATAATCGCCTTGTTCATATAACCAAATCCGCCGTGTAAATGATTTTGCCTGTGGCTTTTTGAACTTAAAAATGCCGTAGATTGGACAATGATATCTTATGTCCTGGTATAGAAAAGGCACGGCAACTCCACTAGTAATTAGACTATTTGTTTCGGAAACAAGAAGGAGATCAATAAGAGAAGCCGAGGTCTCGGTAAAATGAGTTGCGTCCTTAATTGCCTGTTCAAGGCTAAATTGTTGACATAGTGAGTTAACTTTTCGTGCGGTTTGTTGAGAAAGCATATTGTAGTTGAAGTCACCCACAATTATAATATCCTTAATGCCTGTATCAACTGCAAGGTTGATTGAGTCTTCTATACTACTATTGTATAAAGCGTCGGAATTAGGTGGTCTATAAAATGTACCTAACAATAATCGTTTTTTGTTCAGACAAAGCTCTATCCAAATGCATTCAAGGTGGTTGAGTTCGACGTCTTTTCTACGGACATGATGAAGAGAGTTTTTGATGTATACCATAACACCGCCATGACTATCACTGAGACGGTCCTTACGTTCAGGCGTGTGGAAAGACGGAAAAGTGAGGTCATTCGTATCAACCGAATCATTTAACCAGGTTTCGGAAAAAGTTAATATATCAAATTGGTAAAGCTCCGTTTTTAAAATATCCATCTTAGCTAAAATGCTTTGTACATTGTAATGTATAACCGACAGATTGTGTGAGAAGTTTAGGGAATTGGATAGAAAAAGTGACGTACTGTCATGGGTATAGTTTGAGCTAGATGAAGTGTTGGCGCTATCTGGGCCAGGAATCGGTCCAGGATTTGGATGAACGTCGCCTGCCATTTGAAGAATTGTTAATAGCCAAGTTATTAACGTTATGATATAAAAACTAAACATGGTGCATTTTACAAAATAATTATTTTCCAGATACTTTTTACCTGTGATTAGGCGTGTGTATGGTCGTTTTATCAAGCGATGCAATTTTTCAGTTGTATACATGTTGAACAAAATTGATTGCAAGCACAGAGGGGAAACATATATTTGGAGGAGAAGAAGGAGGTACAAGCTAACACAAAACATACTTTGATTTAATCTTTAGGTCGACACAACGACGAAAGCATTGTCTCTAGAACGGTTCATGTAATTGTCAATAATAGAAACAGGAACAAGACTGTCGTCAGCATGTCGATATACAGAGTGTAAGCGTAAAAAGGACATCGGACATTCTCGAGGCTCTGCTCGAAAGAGCATACATAAACCAAGAACATGTCTTCCGTGCGAATGACACGTATTCATTTAAATACCAGCTTTTAATACGGTATGGCATAATTAACATTAAAACAATTAAATAAGCATACTGTATACTCACACACACTGCTGTAAAATATGGATGTTATTTTTTGTTCATTGAGTCCATGAGTCCATTCATCATCTTCATTGTTGTTTTCAAACGGGGATTATAAACTCTATATGAACAATCTGATTGGCTATTTTCTAGGTATCGGAGCCAATGAGAAATCATCGGGTTTCCAATGACAACCCGCCAGGTAGAAGCTATTGATGTCTATGTAGCGGAGTGTCGGGATTTTTTACGCGACAGGTAGCGTATACAGTATGGAGATAACTGATGTTAGTATCTATCTGGCGGGTTGTCATTTGAAATCCGACGTTTTGTATTGGCTCCGATACATATGCTATGTGGCGTAGTGTCGGGATTTTCCCCCGACAGGTAGCGTATAGAGTATTGATATCTATGTACCGGAGTGTCGGCCTATCGGGTAGCGAATGCTATGTAGCGGAGTGTCGGGATTTTCCGATGGTCCGCTACTTACTATATATTCTGGTAATTCTATTCTATGTAGCGGGGTGTCGGGATTTTCCCGACACGTAGCGAATGCATAAATGCAATGTTGTGGAGTAGCGAAGTATTGGGACTGCAGACTGTCGGGATTTGTTTTCCGCCAGGTAGCGAATGCTATGTAGCTGGGTGTCGGGATTTGTTTTCCGCCTGTTAGCAAATGCTATGTAGCGGACTAGCGGAGTGTCGGGATTTCCCGACTCCCCGCTAGGTAGCGAATTTTAGGCTATGTAGCGGAGTGTCGGAGTGCAGACTGTCGGGATTATTTTCCGCCAGGTAGTGAATGCTATGTAGCGGAGTGTCGGATTTTTTCCCGCCAGGTAGCGAAGGCTATGTAGCGGACTAGCGGAGTGTCGGGATTTTCTTATGTAGCGGACTAGCGGAGCGTCGGGATTTTCAGACACCTCGCTACTTACTATATATTCTATATGCATTTAGCGGGGGTCCCAAACGGCTTTCCATAGATAAACGCTATTGTCCACCGATCTACATCCTTTGATCAGTGACCACCATCTTTCAGCTTGATGAGTAACCACTTATACCTGAAAATAAAGACAGAACTTTAGACCTAATATAAACTCTGCAATAAGCAGTTAAGCTTTCAAATTTAAATACAAATAATTTGAAGTTGTCAGCATCAATTTGCTGTTGTTTACGTTTGTAGAAATTCAATCATTTTTATTGACGACATTAACTTTATATTCACATATTGATTAGACTGTACTCATCTTGATATATGAATTAAGCTCCAATTAATTTTTCCCTCAGATAAATTTAACTGTTAGACTATTAACGCGGTAATCTATTGACCGGGATGATAACATACCGTAACGTAACATAACATAATTTTATTTCATATTATGCATTTACAGCATATCGATTAAACGCGAAGTTCATAATAATTTCAATGGCATGCTCGAATAATGATCAATCACATAAATAACATGATAGATGATCAAAATGCAATGATTTTAACATACAAATTCAATAAGAGAGATTACAATTTAATTATGCAGCATTCAGTAAAGACTGTCTCTTTTTAAAAGCTTCTATTAAATATGTCGCCAACCTATGTAGCAATCGTTTATTAAGCATGGTTAACAATTTTAACATGCTGTTTCCTACCCTGTATTTAGCAGGATGGGTATATATTCTACTTGCAGATATTTATATTCGTTACATTCTAGAGCAAATGAAATTCGTCTTCTATATATTAAACACAATCTATTATTTCTAAACACATTGTCTATATCTGATATGATGGAAATATTTAGATGGGTTTTGTGCTAAACCCCGTGTATCCGAATATTTGTTAAAAACTTTGACAACTAATAGGATCGTGAATTAAACATTACATGAGTATAATATTTTGGTTTGCTTATGCGGTGCCAGATTTAATGAATGTACATTGTTTTGCTCAAAGATAGACTGATTTAATGAATGGACATAGCTTTGCTAATGCATTTCCATAAATAAATGAATGTAAATTGTTTTGCTCATGCAATGCCCAATTTAATGAATGGACATTACTTTTGCAATGTCAGATTTAATGAATGGACATTGTTTTGCTGGTTCAGAGCCAGATTTAATGAATGGGCATTGGTTTGCTCATGCATTGCCAGATTTAATGGATATACTTTCTTTTGCTAATTAAAGAAAATGTTTTTTCTTATATATTAAATGTCAGGTGTAATTAAAAAAGATTTATTTTACTCTTGCAATGCCAATTATAAGGAAAAGATATTTGTTTTGCCTATTACTTTGTTCCAGATATGCCAATAATTCAGGTAGAGCGTAGAGTTGGCTTACTTTCTAGCGGGGATTTATTTATTGACACTGTCTCGTTTTGTTCGGCTGACAGTAGGGTAAGTGTGAGTTTTGGGGCACCCTACAACCTGGTTTAAACTACCAGCGACCTTTTTGCCGCTGGCTGTTCCAAGGTGGTAGCCCTATTGTCAGCCCTTTTGTGTTTGTGATGTCTTATTTGGCATTTTATTCATCTTTAAAGTTGTTCTTTGTTTCTGTGTGTGTGTGTGGTTGACTATTGTCCTTCAATGCTACATTTCCTGTTCGATTTTTATATTCATATTTACTTACTCCATTCAGAGAATCTCCTGAGTTCGAGATACCCCAGTAATTCGCAAATTGGGACCAGTCAGAGTAGAGACGGTTTATGGCTTTGACAAAATATCCACCATCCAACCAGTAGGTTGGCTTCTAAAGTATTTCAGTATGAAACTGAAAATGAAACGTAAACAAGAAATATAAAAAGATCGGACAGGGAAAGTAGCATTCAAGGAGGACAGTCAACCACAAAACACAGAAACAAACACGCAAACAGACAAACAAGAAGGCAAAAGCAATTATAAATGCAAACGACATCACAAACACAAAGGGGTTGACAATAGGGCTACCCCCTTGGAACGGTCAGTGGCAAAGTAGGCCACTGGGGGGTTTAAACCGGTTCTAGGGTGCACCAAACATCACACTTACCCTACTGTCATCCGACTAAAACAGGACAGTGTAAATAAAGAAATCCCCGCCACGATCTAATCTCTAACCAACAAGGCAGCATCAATAGGCAATATAAGTAAAACACAAATATGCTCGTGTAAATATAATACAAAAAGCAATAGCCTAGAAAGCCACAATGAAGGTACTCAATGACTTGGCAGAAGCCAGAGCAACAAGAGAATAAACCATTAAGGGCACGACAAGAAAGATCATAAACAAAATCAAACGCCACCGTCCCAATGAGCTTTAGGTAGGCGTCATCATAGGGTCCACAGCCTGTCCGGTCATCGTACAATTAAAGAGAAAAGCATAGTGGCGAACTGTAAAAGGGTCCACCACCAAGCATGCAGTACGTTGCAAAATGATAGGGTCATAACCTCTTTTGATAAACTTTTTAACAAGTTTAAAAAAGACAGTATGAAAGAGATCATGACCAAGAATCTTACGAAGTTTATAAATCACATCACCATAGAAGTCAGGTTGTGATAGCCCTTGTCGCAGAAGAGTCCTTACATTATTTTTATATTTGGAAAGAAGATCAGGGTTACGATAATAAAATTTTACAAAGATTTTACGAAGTTTATGGTAACGGTAACCCTGATTGAGTAACTTTTTAGTTATACAAAGATTACGAATATTAAAGTCCTCAACTCGAGTACAAGCTCGATTAGTGGCTCCAATATTATGAATCCTTGTATCGTTTCCAACTCCATGCTCAACTCAAACACTAATTGGATCCATGCAGCAGAATAACTGTAAATGTGTCATATTTCCTTTTTATAAATTTGGATAAGCACATTCCAATTTCAGACTGTACCTCGGGTGGACTTGCATGTGTGTTGTATGCGACTCATCGTCTACTTCTACTTCGTACGAAATCACTGTTATATCATTGAACCTTACGTTTCGTCTAATGGTGTGTGAAATAGTTGGTCATTATGCACTCAAGCAAATTAATTATGACCACTTATCTTACATTGACTAGTCTAGATGGCCTAAAACTAATGCACCAGGTATAGTTGCATGATGCAATAGGCAGATGTACTTTCGTTTAAGAAAATTACCTAAATATATCTTACATCATATACGGTCGTATAGACTAGCATATGAGAGCAGAGTAATATGGGAGAGATCAGTCTTCTTTCTGTCTTCTGTTTGGCTGATAAACGTAGGCTAGTCTTAGCTTGGTCTTAACTTACTCTTTTGTGTTTGTGATGTCGTTTGCATTTATTATTGCTTTTGCCTTCTTGTTTGTCTGTTTGTGTGTTTGTTTCTGTATTTTGTGGTTGACTGTCCTCCTTGAATGCTTCTTTCCCTGTCCGATCTTTTTATATTTCTTCTTAGAGAGTTCATTATTAAAATGTTGATTCTGGACTTAAGGTCTCAAAACGTGTCTAGGATCCGGCGGCCATGATTATGGTTTGTCGTTTTTACTAGTTAGGAACAATATGTAATATATACTTGTTAGAAACAATATATGGTATGTGTTGTTGTGCATTCTGGCTAAATAAAATATAATGCGTGTTGTATTAGTATACATGTATATACTATTATGAAACAGGTGATACATATATGAGAGAAAGAATCATACATATAGAAAATACCTTTCAGAACACTGGATCCGAGAAGGATGCAAAATTGACAGGAAAGTAGGTTTGTAGAGAGATATGTCAATAATACAGTGCTGATAATAAATAATACGATAATAACAATGTACATATATATATATATATATATATAGGAAGAAACATTTGTGAACTACCAAGGACAGACAACCTTCGGACGAACTACGGCAGGGCGCCTAGCTATGACGAGATACACAGAAATCAAGCGTATGAAGTCACTATAGTCAATAGGAAGGTTACAAGTGTTTTATAATGATTTAATCAAATGAAGGTCAACTACAATTATAATACATATATAATATACATACTTATGATTTAGTTAGCTCACTAATATATTCAAAAGTGTTATAGATGGTAAAACACTTTAATACAATATGCTATTATAAATATTATTAATAACTATATACTTAAAACATTAATTACAATACAGTACTTTAAATGTTAATAAGAACTTGTTCATTATTTACTTTTCCGGAAGAAATAGTGCAACTTTGGCTATATTACAATTTTGAACCTGGATGTACTTGTATCCGGTAATTGCGAAATGACACTGATCCTCTATTATGAGTCATGCCTTGCATATATAAACGTTGTAATATTGAAAGAAACATTATATTTCTAACACACACACATACCCACCCACCCACCCACACACCCACACCCAAACGCGCGCGCGCACACACACACACACTGATTACAATAGTCTCACTTTTACCTTCGAGGCTCAACTAAAATGTAAAGCAGTTGCCAGTCAAACAAAATGCTCCCGTATATTTTAACAAACCTTTCTAATAGACGGGTGCATTATATTTGTCTGACAAATGCCATTTGTTCTATGTCCAAGGTATGAGACCTTGCTCTGTGCTTAACATGATATAATTATAAATGTACTTTACTGGTTAAACTCTGTACGGTTGTCCTGCTCCGCCGCATTTGCATGTAGTATTCGAGGTTGTGTTTCTTAGTTGTTAAATATATAGTTTCGTTTTCATCGAATACAGTTCCCCAAGTAGGATTGTCGTTACAAACTCTATAGTTGAATTTTCTGGAAAACAAACAAAGACGCATTCAGTACATTACAATGAAATTTGAGCCGTTTTTTATATACAAATAGCAATATAAAAGCATCAACACAGGTCATACAACCTTAAAACACGTATTAACACTAGGATTCTTTCACTCTAAAAGAAATATAACGATTTCAATGTTTTTATTTAACCGTTTCAAGGTTTTGATATCGTTGCGTGTGTAAACAATGGCTCAAATTATCTTACACATTTATAGCTGTGTCTATATCAATTATCCTCCATATTTATACCAGTGTTTATGTGTACACAATGGCTCAAATTATCCTTCACATTTATACCAGTCTTTATGTGTACACAATGGCTCAAATTATTCTCAACGTTCATACCAGTGTTTGTATGTAAACAAAGGCTCAAATTATCCTCCACATTTTTACCAGTGTTTGTGTGTAAACAATGGCTCAAATGATCCTCCACATTTATACCAGTGTTTGTATGTAAACAATGGCTCAAATTATCCTTCACATTTATCCCAGTGTTTGTGTGTAAACAATGGCTCAACGTATCCTCCACATTTATATCTGTGTTTGTATGTAAACAAAGGCTCAAATTATCCTCCACATTTATCCCAGTGTTTGTGTGTAAACAATGGCTCAACGTATCCTCCACATTTATATCTGTGTTTGTATGTAAACAATGGCTCAAATTATCCTTCACATTTATCCCAGTGTTTGTGTGTAAACAATGGCTCAACGTATCCTCCACATTTATATCTGTGTTTGTATGTAAACAATGGCTCAAATTATCCTCCACATTTATACCAGTGTTTGTATGTAAACAATGGCTCAAATTATCCTTCACATTTATCCCAGTGTTTGTGTGTAAACAATGGCTCAACGTCTCCTCCACATTTATATCAGTGTTTGTGTGTAAACAAGGGCTCAATTTATCCTCACATTTATACCAGTGTTTGTCTTCCTTTCAAATATAAAAGTAATTTAAGGACTCTTCTGCGACAAGGACTATCACAACCTGAGTTCTATGGTGATGTGATTTATAAACTTCGTAAGAGTCTTGGTCATGATCACTTTCATACTATCTTTGTTAAACTTGTTAAAAAGTTTATCAAAAGAGGTTATGACCCTATCATTATGCAACGTACTGCATGCTTGGTGGTGGACCCTTTTACAGTTCGCCACTATGCTTTCCTCTTTAATTGAACGATGACCGGACAGGCTATGGACCCCATGATGACGCCTACCTAAAGCAAATTGGGACGGTGGCGTTTGATTTTGTCTATGATCTTTCTTGTCGTGCCCTTCATGGTTTATTCTCTTGTTGCTCTGGCTTCTGCCAAGTCATTGATAACCTTTATTGTGGCTTTCTAGGCTATTGTTTTTTTGTATTATTTTTACACGAGCATATTTGTGTTTTACTTATATTGCCTGTTGATGCTGCCTTGTTGGTTAGAGATTAGATCGTGGCGGGGATTTTTTTATTTACACTTTCCTGTTTTAAAGGGATGACAGTAGGGTAAGTGTGAGTTTTGGTGCACCCTAGAACCGGTTTAAACTTCCAGTGGCCTTTGTTGCAACTGAACTTTCCAAGGTGGTAGCCCTATTGTCAATCCTTTTGTGTTTGTGATGTCGTTTGAATTTATTATTACTTTTGCATTCTCGTTTGTCTGTTTGCGAGTTTGTTTGTGTGTTTTGTGGTTGACTGTCGTCCTTGAATGCTGCTTTCCCTGCTCGATTTTTTTATCTTTCTTTGTGTGTAAACAATGGCTGAAATTGTCCTTTACATTTATACCAGTGTTTGTGTGTAAATAATGGCTCAAATTATCCTCCACATTTATACCAGTGTTTGTGTGTAAACAATGGCTCAAATTATCCTCCATATTTATACCAGTGTTTGTGTGTAAACAACGGCTCAAATTATCCTCCGCATTTATACCAGTGTTTGTGTGTAAACAAAGGCTCAAATCATCCTCCGCATTTATACCAGTGTTTGTATGTAAACAAAGGCTCAAATTTTCCTCCGCCTTTATACCAGTGTTTGTGTGTAAACAATGGCTCAAATTATCCTCAGCATTTATACTAGTGTCTGTGTGTAAACAATTTGTCGGCTCTATAGCGAAAGAATATTGCGTCGGGGGAACATTAGCTATAAGACAATATTAGAATTTACCGGACTAAAAGTAACCAAGGAATACGCACACGCACAACGTCTAAAAAGTACGTGAGATAACCTACGAAATGTAGATAGCGTAGAACTACAATATGTACCGTCTGTGATAGATGAAGGGGAAACATCAGTAAACTCAATAATGGGAACAACTTTTGCGAGTGGAGAGCCAATGACTACTAATACTATACAAATGGCGTTAGACAAGCGAGAAATGGATGGTGTTGTAAGGGCAATGACTAGCGTAAAAGAAGAATTGACCACCAACCTGGCGAAGCTGGCTGAACTCAATAAACATGTAGATTGAGAAAAACAATAATTACGACAGACCGAGGATGAGTTTGAGTAAGAAAGAATAATTGGTCGAATAGGGGAATTAGAATCTGAAAGAAGTGCCGATCTCGAGGTATTGGTTGTCAACAAGGAGGCATTTTGGGGCCAAGCTAGCAGGAGGACGCGACTCTTGGCGAAAAAATTAAAACATTATTCACTGAACAACGCATAACCATTGTCAGCGTTTTGACCGTGCTGGGCATGATTATCGGTGTTATAGTTGGCACAATTATTCCGACCAGCGGTGCTGCGGCAGCACCCAAACCCCCACCATCAGGGAGCGGTGTAAAAGACTGGCTGAAAAAGCATTTGAGTAATCTCGGTAAACTTCCCGCTAGCCTCGCTGGTAAAGCGATCGACGCATTACCAGATATAATTGGTTCTATCGTTTTGTGGCTCCTGTCTGCAAATGAGAACGTAGTCAAGTGGGTCGAACATCTCTGGACATTGGTTGTTGCCCTTGCTGTTCTGTTGTATGTCGCCGCTAAATAGTGGATTTCTAAGTAAATTCGTATAATGTTACTGCTGCGAACCCTACTACCACACCTCCCACTATTAATGCTGTCTTTTTATTATCATGCTCGACAGCTTCTCGCAAAACGGGTGCTGGAAGTTGCGGTCGATTCGTCGATGGTATCGCCCGCGGTGGCCTAGTTGCGGTGCCTCGAACTACTGACTGTATCCGCGGAGGCACAGCTTTAGCATTAACGCCGTTATTCAGTCCAAGTTCTTGTTGTTCAGTCGCGATAACTATTTCATTAATATAATCTTAAATAGATCCCATTTGCAGCTTCATATTGCTCGGAGAAATATAGGAACCTATGCCATAAACGAGATCAAGCTTGCTTCTCGCATACTTTAACGTATTCTCATATCTGGATATTTGAACCGGTAAATCCGCGGCGCTATTATTAGCGTCCTCTATGTTTTTGCGCGTCAAACGATGTCCCAGAGCCAAGTAAATCGGTTCTGGTTTGCGATTGTGACCCTATAATAGACCAAAAGTAAAAGAAATATAAAAAGATCGGACAGGGAAAGTAGCATTCAAGGAGGACAGTAAGTTCTTATACTATCGTTTATACGTTCTACTCCCGCCCGTGTAAAGCCGTATAATGTTGACCAAGTATCGTCCGCTTCCGTTCCTTGCGCAATATAATCAATGTGAGTTCCGCTTCTCCCGTTGTAATCGGTCAATCTCATAATGTTTTTGCAGTACGCGTTTTCAGGATTGTAATAGAGATGGTAGCCATGGCCGGTCCAATAATTATACATATTTCCTAGCCCGTCGTTGTGGCTTTGTTTCTGTCTCCAGTCAGTATTAACATCAACATTAAACTCTTTGCAAATACGTTCGTAAGCGCTTCTGTCATATATGCTGTTGAAAGCGTTTCAACTGACGTCTTGTGGCAAGGCTACGCCCATTTAAAATTATATCCTTCTCGCTTGATAATAAAACTTAAACAATGACCCTGTCATACCGGTATCTCCAAGATGGGTTTATAATCTATTCCGGAGCCCGTGGTGGCGCACCAGACAGCGAAGTTCGCTTGGTACTGCCAAAATAACAATATATTACTCTGCCATTGTTTGATTATTGCGCCCGAACTAACAATTGGCTGTTTAAAATTTTCGAGCATGTTAGGGAATGACGCCTTGAAATTCTTTCCATTTGACGTGATGATAATATTCTGATTTATCATATCTATCGTCTTCCTCTCGAATACCTCCGATGGGTAATGGGCATTTTTGTTAAACTCAAATTCCCTTTTAGTCATATTTGTTTTGACGTACGAGTACATCTTTAAATAAAGTTAAATTCTTTTTTAACTACAAATACATTATGTACCACATAATTTCCGATATAAATAATTATATTGCTTTGCAGCAGTATGTTGACAACAGAGATGGCTGTAAGCGGGTTAGTTTAATATACTATTGGCTGGTATAACATCGGAAAGAGATCATAAGAAGAAAGCCGCCTGAAAGCCCATATTACATGCACGCTGGATATTACGGTTTTCAACAATTGTCGAATGTATTTCACAACAATAAAATCGCGCTATCTGTCAACCCGCTAAATGGTATAGCATCGCTCCAAACGCCGACAGATATCAGAATATCAAATGACTTAGTATTGCTGCTGGGGTTTAGAGAACGAGACTGGTTGAAGGGCGCATATACTGGAAGACAACGAGTTAATTTAAGAGCTGTATATTGATCTGGAACAAGTCAATACGAGTACTAATTATTTAATGGTACTCCGAGCACAAACATAAGGGTTATTCCTATCGAGAATAAAAACGTTGGCGACATCGCGCACGTGCGATTTTATGTGGAATATAGATGCCTGTCAAATGGAACTATAACGGAGTTGAATTTGGAAGTTAAAGGCGAGCGCGGGGAAAAAATAGATAACCACGGTCTGCCCATGAGTTGCGTTTTAGAAATTATATAATATATAAAAGAATGAGTATCTTTGGAGCACCGACTACTAAGATCGCTAAGAGCGATGCTTTTGAAAGGATATCTATACAGATGTCCACAAATTTTGCATATTTTAACGAGGAGAACATAAAGCGAATAAATGATACCAACGCGTTAGAAACAGACATTAAGGGCCATATTGTTATATGGGTATGGCCTTGGAAGACAAATTAAACGAATTAAAGGCAGACTTCGAAAAAATACGAACTTATAATTATTTATTGGGGAATAAAAATAGAACGCGATAAACCCATTATTACAATATCTGCCTGATTAAAGGGCGGGTTGATATATTGCGGGGTGTTCTCATTCGGCGATGGTGGAAAGGAAAATTATACTGGTTACGTCACGATGCGACGAGGACGAATTTTAGGTGTTGGATTATCGTGCAAAAGAGAAAGCGGAATTACTGAGGTATTTATTTCTATTGCGGAGGAACAATTGGGTTATGGTATTACGCTTTATACTATGCCCCGGAAGACGATAATTTCTCAACACCTCTAGACGTTCAATCTGGTTCTGCAATCAACTTTGTTAGCAAACAGACAACGCCACAACTGTGTACAGCGTCGCTATTAATAGAAATAATTAAAAAAATTAAGATATTGTTATTTATATAAACATGAAACAACCGAGCGCGGCTCCATTTTATCCCAAACTATCTACGGGGAACGGCCACAATTATGGGCTGCACATGATATCCGAATTACAACGAAGATTAGTTAATGAGAGAGAGACCCGCGTTTCTCTCTATAAAACATATAAGCGAGGAATTAATATTATTGATGGAGATGCTACGGTATTGATTTCTGCCAGCCTCGGAATGGGCGGCGCAGGAATTGGGTTATTATCTACCATAATAGCCGCACCTATTGTTTGACCTTTTAGATGTTGCGGCTTTGATTTGTGGTCTTATTGGAATCGCTTGCTAGTTTGTGATTAAAAAGTTAGCATACAAAGCAAAGAAACATAATGAGATACAAATACTAGCAGAGAGCTAGCTGAATAGTGTCAAAGATTTGATTTCAAAGAGTTTGCAAGATGGAACTGTATCCGAACTGGAATTTAAATTAATTCTAGTCGTTCGCTAAAAAGAAATATAAAAAGATCGGACAGGGAAAGTAGCATTCAAAGAGGACAGTCAACCACAAAACACAGAAACAAACAACACGCAAACAGACAAACAAGAAGGCAAAAGCATTACTAAATGCAAACGACATCACACACACAAAAGGGTTGACAATAGGGCTACCGCCTTGGAACGGTCAGTGGCAAAGTAGGCCACTGGATATTTAAACCGGTTCTAGGGTGCACCAAACCTCACACTTACCCTACTGTCATCCTATAAAACAGGACAGTGTAAATAAAGAAATCTCCGCCCTGATCTAATCTCTAACCAACAAGGCGGCATCAAAAGGCAATATAAGTTAAACACAAATATGATCGTGTAGATATAATACAAAACAAAAAAATAGCCTAGAAAGCCTAGAAAGCCACAATGAAGTTACTCAATGACTTGGCAGAAGCCAGAGCAGTAAGGGAATAAACATTAAGGGCACGACTTGAAAGATAATAGACAAACATCAAACGCCACCGTCCCAATGGGCTTTATATAGGCGTCATCATAGGGTCCACAGCCTGTCCGGTCATCGTACAATTAAATAGGAAAGCATAGTGGCGAACTGTAAAAGGGTCCACCACCAAGCATGCAGTACGTCGTAAAATGATAGGGTCATAACCTCTTTTGATAAACTTTTTAACAAGTTTGATCATGACCAAGAATCTTATGAAGTTTATAAATCACATCGCCATAGAAGTCAGGTTGTGATAGTCCTTGTCGCAGAAGAGTACTTAAATTATTGGTATATTTGGAAAGAAGATTAGGGTTACGATAATGTCATCCAGATACCGAGAGGTGACATTAAAGGCTTCAATAACATCTGCCTGGGTATCTGGTGAAAGACTCAACATGAAATCCCTTTCATAGCAAAATAAAACAAATCTGCGACAAGTGGTGCACAGTTCGTACCCATAGGGATACCAACAATTTGTCTCTAAACGGTGGTTCCATACCTGACGAAAATATTTTCTATCAGGAAGATGAGTTCTTCACAAACTTCATAGCAAGTCCACATAGTATAATGGTCTAAACTGCCGTTAGTAAAAAACGCTTTTATATTATAACATACCAACAATGTAGTATTTTCTCTAGCGAATGTTTTTTGAATAAGAGAAATTAGGTTGTCTTTAATAAGGTGATGTGGTAAGGTTGGATATAGTGTAGAGAAGTCATAAGTGCTTATTGATGAAACTTGTCCTTTATTGAAAATTTTATCAAGAAAATATCCTGAAATTTGTATAGACCAAAATAAATTAATCCCAGAGTTTTCATAAGTTTTATCACAATATAGTTTAACGTAATCTTTAACGGCAGTAAGACAAGAAGTTAAAAGTTTGGAGATGTTTGTTGTGGTGCAGGCACTAGAATTTGAAATAAAGCGAGCCTTACATGGATTTTTTATGTGATTTAGGAATCCAGTTCATAGTAGGCAGTTTATTTTATGTGCGGAAACAACATCATCCTCAGTTGAATTAACTGGAGTATACGCATTTGTCCTGCCGAGTTCCAGAGATAAAACATTGACGTGATGTAGGCATCAAACAATAATTACATTATTAGCTGCTTTATCTGCAGGAACTAAAACAAATTTATTATGAAATTCCTGAATTCTCGATTTTAAATTACGAAAGGAAAACCTAGGTGTCGGAGGAAGTAAAGAGGGGTTAGCATTATAAAAGTTAATACGTGTATCTATAATTTTCAGAATTGACTTGTTCCAAGTAGAAAGTGAGTTTGGGTCAGCATGTTCTCTACGACACCATATGATACTAACATCTACTATGGAGTGGGCGATCTGGGCACGACAAGCATTAAAATCAATAGTTGAAGGGAATCTATATTTAGGACCTTTCGAAAACAAATGCCGAATAACGTTTATCAATAATATCAAAATTACCGGTGATGACATGACCTGCTGAAGCATAGCAAACTTTTTATGTGTTGCATTCACATTCGTTAGGAGTATTATGTACTATATCAAGGTCAGTAACTATTTTGTTGTAGTTGAAAATAATATTTCTAATAGGTTATGTACTTATAACAAATTACAGGACTTTCGGAATTTTTGAAATATTTTTGGATAGAATCAACTACAAGAGTATCTCGAAAAATACTAGGCATGTCAATGAAATCAATACCTTTATTCATATATAGTAGTTTTAGAAAATGCCTGACGTGATCAGAGAACATGTTGTGTGTAGCTTTGAACTATGGAAGCAGTGTTATACAATGGATCTGTACGAATGAACATTTTGTCGGCTTCCTCGTCGATCAACTTTAGTGAAGAAATGGACAAAGAGGTAAGCCGTGAAAGCATAGAGAGCTTTCCAGAGAGTATGTAACTAGTATGTAAATCAGCGACAGAAATAATTACACGCGATTTACGTTTGATGTTATCATTACACCTAAGACCATGAGACGTAGATTTACGCTTTCGAATAGAAAATATAGAAATAATGTCAATATTAGGATTTTTAGAAATATTTCCGTCTTGATACATATTGTCATTAAGGCCGAGTGGATAAGGTGTCTGTAAGTTTGTCATCCACTTAAGTGCTGCAATATGTCTAGCTTTTATTTTAAAGCTTACTTTCGATTTCAACTTCGTGCGATGTCCCCGTTTTTTTACATTTTATAGTTTTATTCGAGCGGGTGACCACCGCCGGATTTACCCCAAAATGTTTGGCACATTGATTTATCGATTTATGGCGTAGGATTTCGTCGATATCAACATTTTTAGTTTGCACCGATTGTGGGTGCTTTTTGGCGTACCTCAGATATTTAAAATCTCGGGGTTGATACTTGGGCGGTACCTCTCCCGCTTCCAACAAGGCTTTCAGGTTCGATTTACACATTTTGCTATAGTTAGTCAACCCTCGCGCTTTTGCCAGCAAGACTAGATCATTTCGTAATACCGTCGCGGATTCGGGAGGTGGTGGAGGCGGTGCTTGTTCCAATAATGCTCTCAAATCCCCCTCATTCTCATTATTAAATGACCTCACGCGCTTGGCCGTTTGCCCTCAGTCTGCAGTTCCATCAAGATAATATTTTTCATCTTGTATATGTTACCTGTCATCTTTGCCTAATTTTTTATTTCAACGGGGTAACAAACTCTTTTTTTTTTAGTCTTTACGTCAAACATCAAGCCGCTGGTGGTTGGGCTTGTATCTCCGGCTCTAACAATTGCTGGGGTTCAACTCTTCCACTTCCCGCATACATTGGTTCGAGATCGATCGGGTTCAAAAGTTTCAAACCCGCGTCATCCGTAACGATGGGGTGATACCATTCCTCCCGGGTCAACCCTAAATGTATTTCTTTCCTTTTGCTAAAAGCTCGCAGGATCAATGGCACATCCCTGTAGACACCGCCAAGGCCACTGGAGCCCAAATCTTCAAAAGATCTGTCAACAGGTGGTAACGGCGTTCTTGTTGCCAGGCCAGCACGACCAGGTCCGCTGCGACATTTGCACCATTTGCCCGTGCGTCTGGATCCAGTCATCGGCGCTGTTCAAACCTCCAATAAGCTCCTCGTATCGCGCCCTCGCGCGATCGTTGTTATCGGAAATTCGCCCGTCAACGATGAACGCTCTCGTGAGACCGTCCAACTTGCTAAGTGTATAGCGCAAATCCGTCATGTTTATGTTTCCCATCTCTCCTTTGTTACTTGGGATTTGGGTCTATAAGCTATTTGGAAAATCTTTTTTTTTTTTTTTTAACGATCAGGTTCGAGAGTGTTTTAGGGTGGCCCGGCGGTGGCTCGGGCGGTTCATCGGGAAGACTATCTCGTCAAAGTTGATGAGATTGCCCGTTAAAATTTCTCATGAGCAATGAGGAATCGTATCATTCAAAATAAAGCGCATTAAAATTCTCTTGAGCAAGGAATAGCGACCGTTTAAATTTCGTCTCGTTAAAAATAGCGAGATTGACCGTTTAAATTTCTCGTGGACAATGAGAAATTTCTCGTTAAAAATAGCAAGAGTTGTCCGTTAAAATTTCGCGTGGTCCAAAAAACATCATCTTGTTAAAAATAGTGAGATTTGCCCCTTAAAATTTCGCGTTGTCAAAAAAGCATAGTCTCGTTAAAAATAGCGAGATTTGCCACTTTAAATTTCTCGTGGTGCAAAAATCATCGTCTCGTTAAAAATAGCGAGATTTGCCCCATAAAATTTCGCGTTGTCAAAAAAGCATAGTCTCGTTAAAAATAGCGAGATTTGCCCTTTAAAATTTCTCATGGTTCAAAAAGCATCGTCTCGGTAAAAATAGCGAGATTTGACCCTTAAAAGTTCTCATGGTCCAAAAAGCATCATTTGACTACTACTCAGACAGACAGACAGACAGACAGACAGACAAACAGACAGACAGACAGACAGACAGACAGACAGACAGACAGACAGACAGACAGACAGACAGACAGACAGACAGACAGACAGACAGACAGACAGACAGACAGACAGACAGACAGACAGACAGACAGACAGACAGACAGACAGACAGACAGACAGACAGACAGACAGACAGACAGACAGACAGACAGACAGACAGACAGACAGACAGACAGACAGACAGACAGACAGACAGACAGACAGACAGACAGACAGACAGACAGACAGACAGACAGACAGACAGACAGACAGACAGACAGACAGACAGACAGACAGACAGACAGACAGACAGACAGACAGACAGACAGACAGACAGACAGACAGACAGACAGACAGACAGACAGACAGACAGACAGACAGACAGACAGACAGACAGACAGACAGACAGACAGACAGACAGACAGACAGACAGACAGACAGACAGACAGACAGACAGACAGACAGACAGACAGACAGACAGACAGACAGACAGACAGACAGACAGACAGACAGATGTTTGTCTGCAGTACGGTCTCGTCGTGTCCTCAACGGTTTATTATCTTTTTGCTCTGGCTTATGCCTAATCATTGAGTACCTTCTATGTGGCTTTCTAGGCTATTATCATTTTGTATTTATATACGCGTGCATCTTTGTGTTTTACTTATATTGCCTATTAATGTTGTCTTGTTGGTTAGAGAATATTTCATGGCGGGGATTTCTTTACTTAGACCGTTTTATTGGGTTGACAGTAGGGTAAGTGTGAAGTTTGGTGCACCCTAGAATCTGGTTTAAACCCCCAGCGGCCTTTTTTGCCACTGACCGTTCCAAGGCGGTAGCCCTATTGTCAACCCTTTTGTGTTTGTGATGTCTTATTTGGCCTTTTAATAATCTTTAAATGTGTTCTTTGTTTCTGTGTGTGTTTGTGTTTGACTGTCGTCCTTGAATGTCGTCCTTGAATGCTGTTTTTCCTGTTCGGTTTTTATATCTATATTGATATATTTCCTGCAGAAAAGTGGATATTGGTACATTTTCCTTAATGCTCTTTATGTTACTATGCAAATGTGTGAAAAATAAGACAAGAGGCAGATTAATAATCCTTCATAAATATAACGGTTAAAACACGGGGGAAAAAGTGAGTTTATTCGCCATACATATTTTGTAATTATAGTATTATAACGAAAATTTAATACATTATAAATATACATATACACACATATATACCTATACACACACCCGTACATACATATACATATATATATATATAAACATATATACACCTATATGTTCCTGTGTACAGAACCTACCCAATAGAGTAAAATAAAAAGGATAAAACAATTGGAAATAGACGATAGTCTGATTTAGTGCTAAATTATTATGAAATACCTTTTATGCCAGTAGCTTTTCTCATCTATATACGCAATTTTGCTAGAGTAAGTTAAATACTGAAAAGTAAACCACAGAGACCACAAAGCATCGAAGTTTGTACAGTATTTTTAAATTAGGATGTTCCGAGAAAGTCAACATCAGAAATTGACTTAAATGTGTTCGGTATGTCGCTGTGCTCCATATGCAAATTATGCCATGGCAAATTTCATATCGAGTATTGCAAATTACCATCTACAGCTAAACGTGTTGCCTGCTCAGTCTACTAATTGCACAAACCTTTTTGCAAAAACATTTATCGATATGTGAACAACAAAATATATTCTAGTGTAACGTGTACCGAGCGGTCTTGTACGATGAGCCGCAAATGCAATATGCTTGTTCGCAATTACAGATTGAGCTATATGCTCCAATAAAATGATTATTAACAAACAACGAATCAACCAATATAATTAACAAAATGAGCAACTATGATTACAAAATGCTTGTGTTTACTGTATATTGAACAATGTGGCAAATAGCCTTACTAGTCTTGATTGCTGAGCATATGGGGCTCGCTCTATTCGGGCTACCTCCCAAGGCGTCCACAGTTACAACTAGAAGGTTCTTACCAAGTGCTCTTTTCTACTGCAATCTCAATCACTTCCAAAATCGTCCGGCTTATTCAGCTTCCGAGCAACAACCAACCTGTATAACTGGCTACAACGCCTTATGTACAGTCCTGAACCATCCCAGTTCTGATTGGTCGGTTAATTTGATTGGACATAATAGTAATTGGTCAATGTATTTGATTGGTTCGATTTCAATCCGTTTTGTGAAACAAGAAATCAACCGGAAGTTATAATATACGTAACGATTTGCAAGAACAGGGATAAATAAATAGACGAATATAAAATCGTCACACTACCCACGCCTCTGATTTTCATGCGTCCCGCATGACCCATACAACAAAAAACATGAATTATATACAATATACACTTAACTGTAAGATCTGCTTTGAGCACAACTACTGATAAAGTATTGTGCTCGGCTAATCACCGCTTGCTCAGCTGTGTGATTGCTACCGTCACCAACACCTATGGTAATAATTAAAATCGCCAAGTCTTCTTAAACGAGGCTTGTTCCTAACCATGGCTAAAACACTTTTTTTAAACAAGTTGACGTTCTGTGCAGTAACTGATACTCATTCTTGCCGGTCACATTCTTACTGGAATTCTTGATGTAATTGAGGATAAGAGGATTCGGCATTTAATTGCCAAAGGGCCTAAGTATCGTCTTCCATCTGATATTAATTTTAATGCCTGCCGCAATGAAATTGCGTGTTCTTTAACGGATTTCTGTACAAAGTGGTGTAGGCGAGAAAAAGCAGATAAACATGCACTTACTGCTTGGATGAAAACTATTTCAGAAATTGTTCAATTACGTATTTTGTTTTACGAATCAAATCCATCCCTGCTTCCACGGCCTTCCACTCACAATTTACGACACCTTAAGAAGGGTATTCAGAATTTACATACTAAATTTGCTCTAGTTCCAGCAGACAAAGCTTCCAACAATATAATTATTGTCTGACGACTACATTATATCAATACTTTGAGTGCTGAGCTAGCGAGCACTTCTATTTATGTTACTACACCTCTGCTGGAGACGGACATTGTTTCCCAGCATGTGAAATTCATGGAGACTGTAAAGGTTTCTGTAATTAGTAAGCAGACGAAGCTCCCTACAATGTACTGGATACCCAAACTTCACAAAATTCCTTACAAAGCACGTTTTATCGCTAATTCTAGTTCATGTACCACGACCAATATATCAAAACTATTGACTTCCTGACTTTCCGCGATTAAAGAACATATTGTAAAATATTGCGGAAAGGCCTTCGAGAACTCAGGAATCAATCTGTTTTGGTCTATCAAAAACTCTGGAGAAGTTCTTGACAAACTACGGTGTAAGCATTTTCATGCCTCTTCTCTAAGCACCTACGACTTTTCTACACTGTATACTACACTACCACATCATTTTATCAAAGAAAAATTGCTTCAGCTTATTCAGAAGACATTTGCTAGGAAAGGTACAACTTTTCTAGCTTGTAATAATGTCAGGGCTTTCTTTACTAACGCCCCTAATGATAAGTATAATGTGTGGACTTGTACTGATGTTTGTAGAGCCTTATCTTTTCTTCTGGATAACATCTTTAATATGAATTTTAGGCACTGCCTAAGACCGAGCAGAGCTCTTAAAATTAATACTTACATGATATATCGGATCGCATGTAAAATTTAACTTGTAAACCAAATATTTTACTCTTAATAATTATTCTATATTGTTGTGATAAAATACTAACATATCTTATGTTTCTTGTCAATCAACATATGAGTAAATTAATTGACTATTCATAATTTCGATCATCAAAATCAGCTGACCAAGCAATGGCCTAGGCATTTGACACACCTCTAAATTGTGGTAAGTGGTAAACTCAAACTCGATCTTTATCATAGTTTGTTTGTTTGTATGGTATTTTACGTCATTTTCAACACATGTAAGGTTATATACTAGTATGACGGTCGATTCTTTTTGTGTTGGAGGCATCCACGCACTTTTCCTGGTTAGAACCAGTACTGTTAACCTCCCGTCATCCGTAAGAATCGACACTTCCTCACTTACAAATCGAGCTCCCAGTGGAATTCGAACCCGCAGCGATGAGAGGTGAAGGTTTAGAATGCAACGTCGTTAACCATTCGACCACGGAGACGCTTCGTCTTTATCATAGATGTTCAACCAAGTTTATTGTAAAAGTTAAGGTATCTACGGTGTGATTTTTTTTAAAACCAAATTTTGAAAATTATCTTAGTTTTACTCTTTCAACTCAAGAGGCACCTTTCCTGGGTTTATATTGTTTTCCAGAGAGAATTATTTTGTATCAGACATATCTTTTTGGCAGCTACTACAAGCAGTGTCATTGAACATTTTCAATTCAGTTCTTCTTTCTAGACAAATTTCGCATTTAAAAAAAACGTACGACATCTGTTCTATTTCAAAGGCAAGTATAGCATCCATAGCAAGGTTGAATTTTTCATCTTTCTGTAATGGTGCAGCTTCTGGTATGTCATTTTTTTGATATGTTTTGATTATATACCTTTTTTCCCGTTTATTTCTCATTTCCCTTTTCTTTGATTCTGACTGTGTTTCGTTTTCAAGAGGTTTTGATTCCTAGTTTCCTTCATAAAGATTGGATGTCATTGGCTATATTAGAGTTGGAATTTGAGTCCTTATTTGGTTCAGTATATGGTGTACTAATATAATTTTCTGAATTATGTTTGCTCTTGTTGCCATGCGTGTTTTCGGTGAGTGATATTCGCTTTTTACTTTTACTACTATCAGCGTCATTAGAACTTGAAACAGTTTATTGTTCAAAAGCAAGTCAATGGTTGTACATGACAATTCTCCTTCATTGGTTGAAAAAGAATACATGTGATATTGCTCTGCAACAAACTCATGATACATTGATGTTGTAGCCTAAAATGGTACACACAGTTTCAATCTCACAAGCTGTGGCCCACCCTTGACCATTTATCATTTCCCTCTCGTATTAAAGTTTGGTCATGTCAGGACTGTGGTAGATTTGGACTAACTCCTCCATGCCAACCCTGTTATCAGCAATATTATAAAATTATTGCCTTTTAGTGAGGTCGATATGTGTATATATTACATATTTGTCTGTGATTTGTATAGGAAATACTGGGAATAGAAAAGCTATATCTACTCGTTTGCACTACTGGGAAATATCTCCCTGGTGTAAAAAGGCATTAATCATTAGAAATATTAATAAAATCATTTTAAATTATGTAATATATAGTTTAATAACCAGTGTTTTTGAGATACTGAAAATATCTCCCTCGGTAGAGAAATGGCCCCTATATAAGAACTCGTGCTCCGGAGATATTTCCCGTATCTCAAAAACACTCTATTTATCGACCTGATATCGCCTCGGTCGATATCACTTTTCTCAGGTCAATAAATACAACACATATCGCCCGAACCTAAAAGGCAACAATTATTTTATAATTAAATCAAATTATTCATTGAATTTTGAAATTGTGGAATATAGAATTTTTGGAATTTTGAAATTTTGAATTTTGAATTTTGAAAAATTGATATTTTGAAATTTTTCAAATTTTGAATTTTGAATTTTTTCAAATTTTGAATTTTTTGGAATTTTGGAATTTTGAAAATTTGGAATTTTTGAATTTGGAAATTATTCAAATTTTGAAACTTTTGAATTTTGAAATTTTTTGAATTTTGAAATTTTTGAATTTTAAAATTTTTTGAATTTTGAAAATTTTAAATTTTAAAATTTTTGAAATTGAAATTTTTTGAAATTTTGAATTTCGAAATTTTAAAATTTTTGAAATTTTGAAATTTTGAATTTTGAATTTTGAAATTTTGAAATTTTGAATTTTGAATTTTTGAATTAGTTTAATTTTGACAACCAATAACAAATAATAAAACAACTTCTAATGATAAGCATTCTTTTAATGAATATCGCTTCATTCGTAACTACTTGTGACCGGATTAGCGGAACTAGTACGAATACTCCGAACTACGAAAAGAGACAATCGTCCAAATGAAACAGACTGATCCCCTGATGATTTGAGAAAAAAATCCGAAATTGCCGAACACAATTTCATCAATGGCGGCACTTCCGGTGCGACACAGTTTTTTTGCCCAGCCAGGTACGATTTCAACATTTGCACATGTGTTACCATTAGCCGATCATCGTCAGCCGGCTGCGCCGGCCGAGCTCTGCTCGGTATAAGATACGGTAAATCTATTTACCGCCAGGTTGTTGGTATTCCTATGGGTACTAACTGTGCGCCACTTGTTGCAGATTTGTTTTTGTACTGCTATGAAAGAGATTTTATGTTGAGTTTGTCACCTGCTAGCCAGGGAGAAATTATTGATGCCTTTAATAATACTTCTCGGTATCTTGATGACATACTCAATATTGATAATCCGTTCTTTGCTCATATGGTTACTAACATTTATCCACCAGAGCTCACGTTGAATAAAGCCAACAGTTCGGATACTGCAGCAGCATTTCTCGATCTTCATCTCTCGATTTCAAATGATTGTATTCATACTAAAATCTATGATAAGAGAGATGATTTCAATTTCAACATCGTTAACTATCCACACCTGGATGGAGATGTACCTCGTGCTACCTCATATGGGGTGTATATCTCCCAGCTCATTCGATTTGCTAGAGCGTGTAATGATGTTATAGACTTCAATGATCGTAATCAAGTTATTACAATTTAACTTCTTCAGCAGGGTTTTCGTTATCACAAACTACGTAGATATTTCTCTAAATTCTACCGCCGCAACGAGGGCCTGCTGGAAAAGTACAACACCAACCTTAAAACACTTCTGCAACTAGGCATATCACAACCCTCATTTTATGGAGATGTGGTCTATAAACTTCGAAAGTTAAAGGGGTCTGACGGGTTTCCTTACCGCTTTACAAATTTAATCAGGAAGTTCGTCAGAAAAGGATATAACCCCTTGGTTTTACAGCGCACTGCATGTTTAGTGATTGACCCCTCTACAGTCAGTCATTACGCTTCACTTTTCACTTGTGCGATGAATGGACTACCTCTTGGGACTCTATGATTGTACCTACTGAAACCCCGACTAAGGGAGGTGGGTGCATGAGCTTTCGTCCCTCGGGTTTTCTGGTCGTACCCTAGATTGGTCTTCTCTTTAGCTGCAACTACTATGGTTGTTCAGTACGATTCTGGATACATCCTGAGATGTTTTTTATTTTGTATGTATATCTTTAGTTGGTTTCTCTGGATGTGGACTTTATTTTTAGAGATTTCCTTTTGATGGGATTTAGTTTTGTTTACACTGTCTTGTCTATTTGGGCGCTGAAGACAGGATAATAGCGAGGATTGTGCGCATATAAAATCGATTCAAGCTAACCAGTAGGTCTTATTGCCTACTGACCGTTCCAAGTCGGTAACCCTGTCTTCACCACCCTTTCTGTTGTTTTTTGTCTCTTTCATTGTAGTTTCAAGTCCTTGTTTGCAGTACAGTGCGGACCTACGATGCCATTGCGTTCTGACGCTGTGGTTTCTATAGGACCCTATATATCATTTTGCATCGCATTGCTCACTTGACCTGGAGTCATCTACTACGGAACAGCAGTGGCTTACTTATCGTTGTGGCGACTCCACAAACGTCCTACCCGATACTTCTCAGTATATGCACCTGTATCTTCATTTGTGTGCTCACTGCCTGTTATATCCGACTTCATACGTATCTGACAAGATGAGCATTCTTTAACTTGTTCAGTCTTAGAAGACGCTCCAACCGTATGACTGACACCTATCTGCTCTCACGAGAATTTGCCATTTTGTCTGTGACTCAACGATGCAGTCTTCAATCGCTCACTTGACATAGAAACTAGCAGCTCATGCCCTGAATGACGCCTCCAATGTCGAGTAAACGTAGACTTCTTGTTTGACATAAACTCACAATTATTTGTATTTTGCCTCTTTATTACATGAAGTAATTTTAAGCATGTGAGCCTTCATGTTCTTAATAACTTTACTGCAGTTAGAACGTAACGTACATTTGAGCTCTTTATGTGTAGCCTTGCTTCATTGAGCTTGTAATTGTTCAAGGCTCAACGAGTAAGCATTAACGCTACTCTCGTTTGTATTCCTTTCAAACATGAGACATGATTAGTCTGCATGGCCACTTGGACCATAACTACTACACTTCTGTTTGCTGTTTTTATCATTGCTCAATTTACTGGAGGACTTGTTCAGTCTCACTTGAGCTGCTCTCGCTTTTTCTATGGCCTGTATTCTTTCCTGCATACACTTCACAGACAACTGAAGCTCCTGTATGCCGGCAATAATGTCACGAAGCAAGTTGTTAGTTTCAGCTTTATCCATCTGGTTCACCGATCTTAAATAACCATTTACTTGTTTTTGCTTCTGCTCAGCTTTTAAAAAGGCATCAAGCCCAACCGCAAGGCACACAGCCTCATTCGAACTGGTTGGCCTCGTCTGCTTGATCTTTAGACGCATATCTGAGTCTACAAGAGCATCTATAAATTGCTCTTTCGCCAGCATCTCTCTAACATCGAATGGAGGTCTTGGGTATGCCAAATTTGTCAATCTTCTTATACTCTGGCCGAGCTCAGGTAACGACTCTGTAGCTCTTTGTTGTCTCTCCCTGAGCTGAACTCGATGAAGCTCCATCTGGTTTGGTGGAGCAAATCGCTCACACAGGGCAGTTACCAGATCATTATAGTTCTGTGGTACACCTCCACTCAAATCACCGAGAACAGACATTGCCTGGCCACGCAACGACACAGCTAGATATAGTACCTTCTCTGACTCAGTCCATTTTCCAAGTGATGCACATGCATCAAAATGTGACTTGTAATCGAGCCAAGATGAGCTTCCGTCGTAAGTTGCTGGCTTAACAATTACTGCAGGCTTCTTACTGTATGAGAGCAAATCGTTCGAATCTTGTTTCTGCTCATTGTCTGAGTCAGTAATACGGCGCTTGCTGTAGGTGATTTTAGGCTCAAGATCTCTTAAACATATAACTGGCTCAGTTTCCAAAGTTTGCTCACTCCGTGTATTCTTTTTACATTTCGAGTCCTGTTTGGGAGCATGTAACGGTATGTTTGACTTTGGGGTCTCAGCTATATCTTGATCATACTCTTTTAACGATATTTTTGACTTTGGGGACTCACCTACAATTTGTTCATATTTCTGATTTTTCGAATTTTCTTGCTCTTTGCATGTTGTGTATTGAGTTTGTGAGGACAACGGTTCATGCTCAGTCTTTTCATGTGTATTCTGCATATAATGATGCATACCGTAGCTTTTGTCATCACTATACTTCTGCTCAATGAGCGTTCCAGTTTGCTTCCCGCTAGCGACTGCTGCATACGGCGGTATTGATGTTTGCTCCACTTGCTTATGAACAAGTGCAGAAGAAAATGGAACCACTTTAGGCCTTGCTCCCTGCATAGCATAAGGGGTGACATGCTCATGCTCATTTGTGGATGCTGGCTCATTTATCGGCTCATTTGCACGTTGTCTCAAACCTGCACTTTGCATCTGCCTTGGCCTAGGTGTTGAGTACTCAATTAGACTTGCATTTATAGAATTTATGAGCTCCATCTTTTATGGATTAACACGGTCCTCCAATTCTCTGATTGATCTGTTGAGCTCCTCCAGACGCTGACTCGTTGACAGTGCTCGATTGCATTGCACTTGTCACTAAAATAAAACAAAATTGAGCTGCTCACGATGGTAGAAATTGAGTTGCTCAGTTGGATGAATTGAACTGCTCACTCTCAATATGATCCCGTGGCTGCCACCAAATTGTAACGTGTACCGAGCGGTCTCGATGAGCCGCAAATGCAATATGATTGTTCGCAATTACAGATTGAGCTACATGCTCGAATAAAATGATTATTAACAAACAACGAATCAACCAATATAAATAACAGAATGAGCAACTATGATTACAAAATGATTAAATGTTTAATTTGCTGTATATTGAACAATGTGGCAAATAGCCTTACTAGTCTTGACTGCTGAGCATATGGGGCTCGCTCTATTCGGGCTACCTCCCAAGGCCGTCCACAGTTACAACTAGAAGGTTCTTACCAAGTGCTCTTTTCTACTGCAATCTCAATCACTTCCAAAATCGTCCGGCTTATTCAGCTTCCGAGCAACAACCAACCTGTATAACTGGCTGCAACGCCTTATGTACAGTCCTGATCCATCCCAGTTCTGATTGGTCGGTTAATTTGATTGGACATAATAGTGATTGGTCAATGTATTTGATTGGTTCGATTTCAATCCGTTTTGTGAAACACGAAATCAACCGGAAGTTATAATATACGTAAGTAAAACGATTTCCACGAACAGGGATAATTAAATAGACGAATACAAAATCGTCACACTAGCATTTAAAAATGGTCTTCATGTCGTTAGATGTATAACATTGAATTATTTTATTATTTCAATATTTGCATGCGCATTTATGCTCCCATCTCTGTTTGCTAATGAGTATAAATATATTTTGAGTTAGTATCTGATATCGCTGCAACATGTGACCATGTCATCGATGGACTCCAGTAAGACCGTACTAAACTCCTTCGACCTATGTCGGAATGAATATTCTATCATGTTTGTTGACTAGTTGTGTTTTTATTTGCATGGCGGACATTTTGAAAGCGTGTGTTATAATCCGAGTCCGTTGCAAGCTTGTTGCACATTCCTATTCAAGTGTTAAAGCGTGTGTCGAATTATTTTTTCCGTGTTTTGAGCGGCCTCGGCATTCTTCACGTTACGAAATGTGAAAGGATAACAATAGACAACGAAAGGTGAAACGGTAACAATATACAACCAATCGAAATGTCTCGTTTGACTGCTGGGTTTCCCCTAGTATGATACTGCTGGTTTTTCTCTAGTGAATCGATTCTGTAAACACGAGTGTGATCTGTCAATTCTTACTCTCGTCAAATATTTTGTTATCATGCATATATAGATAATTCACATAAATACCGACCTATATTACAGATACATGGTGAATCAAAAGTTATGTCTGCTACTTCCAATATGAATATGGAAACAGACAGTGAAAGTAAGAGAAAGAGGTCAGAAACATCAAGCGTCAGTGAGCTTGACACGAGCACAGAAAGTGAGAAAAAAAGCAGAAAAAAAGAAGAAAGCAAAAAAGGCAAAACACATAGGTGAAATATTAGAAGACACCAGTTTAAAGTCAGTAGACGATGAGAGTACTGCTTAGAACTTAAGCAAACAACTCCAAGAGGTAAATAACAAAATGTCAAATATGTTAACTAAAAACGATAATAGTCTTAAGGAAATGATTAAAGGCACACTCAAACAAATGAAAACCGAACTTCTCGAGTCCGTGTTTCATTGTATTGAAATATTGAAATATTAGAAGGAAAGCTTTTTGAAAAGGAAGAAGAAAATGAAAATTTGAGGACAAAGATAAAGGAGCTCGAAAGTGAAGTAAAAACACAGGGTCATGAAAACGAAATCCTCAGAAATGAGACAAAGAGGGCAAACGAAAGAGCGCAAGGGCAAATAAATGAGTTAGAACAGTATGGTCGAAGGAATACTTACAAGCGGTATTAGTGTGGAAGGAAATGAAAGCGCCGAAAACGTTACAGAAATATTTATAAAAACGCTTAACAGCAAAATAGAAGGCCTTAACCTGCAAAATAGGGACATCGATGTGGCACACAGATTGGGTAAACCCAAAAATCGAACGAGGCAAATAATTGTGAAGTTCGTATCAGGCATGACGAGAAACTACATCATGTCTTTAAAGGAATCGGCATTTACGTCAACGGGGACCTAACTTACATTAACCAGCTTGTTCTAGGATGCCTTCGAAAAAATCCTTCCTGATGAAATCGAAAACTCTTGGTCGTATAATAGACGGCTGACTTACATAAACAAAATGGGAAATAAGCATGTGCTTCTGTTTGAAGAATATCAGCACTGGATTGACCTTGCTTGGCCATAAGGAACGAATCCACAAAACTAACTTTCTTTTTGTTACCTGTTTTTGAAAATTAACATAAAATAATCTACTTTAGTTTTTAAAACAGAAATAAACAGTGGAAACATAGTTGTATCATGCGGTAAAAGTAAATATATATGCTGTAGTCCATCACTGATTATAATATGTTTGAAAAACACGTATGCTCAATTTACGAATTGATATAACAAAATATTGGTAGTTTAATATTCCGCTAGTTTTGCATTGCAAACTAGTATATCTTATGACTTTTTCAAACTAATAAAACATAACGCATACAAGTAATCACACACATAAAACAAACGAAATAAATGGAATGTGAATTTACATTATATATAAAACCAAGAAATGACATCCATACATAGTATATCATATGCACATCTATTTCCATAATAGCTTGTACAACATGGCGTATGCAAATAATAATACAGACACTTTAATTATGATCACAATTAACAAAAGATCACATGCAATAAAAACAATACAAACGGAATAAGTGAAATCTGGTTTACACTAGGTATTAAGAAAGCAAACACATCCATGCATGGTGTAGTGCATACACATCGTTCTTTATGACGATCTACACTAAAAATTACACATAGTTAGCTAGCAGAATAAAATAATAGTTAAAAATTACATTATATGAAATGCGTATTACATCAAAAGGCATGAATATAATATACAGTATCACATGCCATACGACCGACACATTAAATATTTACATATTCATAATAATATTATAACACAGACATTTTAACAATATTCACAATTAACAAAAATTCACATGGGTAGTTAGCAGAATAAAATTATATTGAAAATTACATTATGCGTAATGCGTAGTGCAGCATACGGCATGAATATGTTACAATATTATATGTCAAATGATCGACGCATTAGATAAATGCATAATACACACAATTTAATAAGGTCTACAATTAACAAAAAATCACATAGTTAACAGAGGAAAGTTAGTTAGCAGAATAAATAATATTTAAATTACATTATGCATAATGCGTTTTGCAGCATAAGACATGAATATGTTTACAGTATTATATGTCACATGATCGACGCAATACATAAATGCATAATACAGACAATTTAATAATATGTACAACTAACAAAAATTCAAATAGTTAGGTTACAGAAGAAAGTTAGTTAGCAGAATAAATAATATTTAAATTACATTATGTATAATGCGTGGTAAAGCATAAGGCATGAATACGTGTACAGTATTATATGTCACATGATTGACGCTTTAATTAAATACATAATACAGAAAATTTAATAATGTGTACAACTAACAAAAATTCAAATAGTTAGGTTACAGAAGAAAGTTAGTTAGCAGAATAAACAATAATTAAATTACATTATGTATAATGCGAATTGAAGCATAAGGCATGAATACGTTTACAGTATTATATGTCACATGATCTACGCATAGAATAAATGCATAATACAGAAAATTTAATAGAAGTTAATTTGATAATATTCACAATAACAAAAATTCACATAGCTAGTTAGCCGAAGGAAGTTAGTTAGCATAATAAAATAATAATTAAATTACAGTGTGTGTAATGCCCGATGCAGCATACGGCATGAATATGTTTACAGTATATGTGTCACAGGATCGACGCATTATATAAGTGCATAATACAGACAATTTAATAATGGTCACAATTACAAAAATGCACATAGATAGTCAGCAGAAGAAAGTTAGTTAGCAGAGTAAAATAATATTTAAATTACAGTATATGTAGTGCGTGTTGCAGCACACGGCATGAATATGTTTACAGTATTATATATCACATGATCGACGCAAAAAATAGTTGCATATTCACGATAATATTATAGTAAAGACACGTTAATTATGTTCACAAATTGACGAAAAATCACATGCGTAAAAACATGCGTGAATGTACATTATACGTGTATGATTTAAACAAAAATTAAAGTGACACCATGCTTTTCACAGGTTAACGAAAGAAGACTGTTCCACCAATTACAAGTTATCCCTCAACATCACAACGTCACAACAAAATGATATAACAACAGAGCTATGGTTTGGATTTAAATACAGAAACAATCCATGGTGTAATAAAAACCCAATAACGTCTAATACAAAATATTTGGACAAAAATACACATACAAGACAGTGTACAATAAGCTACTAATAATGGTAATACACGTACATACTTTGTAACACAAGTACATAATAATGTCAAAACAACACACGGGAAGACATCTGTAACATTCCACGACCAAAAAAGTCCACGTCAATTTTTTCAACCTCAAGTAAAGTTGATTCGCGGATATTATAAATTTCACAAACTCCCAATGTTCAAGGATATATGTGATCTACGGATTAGAGGATATACCACGCTGCAATGTGCCAACACAAGATAGAGTCGTCATTAATCAACTACTAACGATAAAAACACTTATGCGGAAATAGTTACATATAAATCACATACGGAGTAAATAATATTATGATAGACAATATACTTAATCAATAAGATATGTGAGATCCCGATGTTGTATCTAATATATCTGTTAGGTAATCTATGAACATCAACGGCCTTTTAGCGAGTAAAAGACATACGGAATAAATATCATTTTAATATAATAGTTAATTCTTGTTAATATTGAATATTAGAACTGTTATAAAACTGTTTTGTGAAAATAAATGCAAAGATATTATGGCACAGGATAGTGTAAACAAACGCATTTTTCAATTATGGATAGAAATCCAAGACATCATAGGAGACGCAAAGAAATGGCCTCACATTATAAGACGCTTGTTTTGGACACAAAACGTAAAACATTTTCAACGTATCTTAATCGCGACATTTGTATACGTTAATGGACTCAATCCAGAAATATTTAACGAATGGGCAAGATTAATTGGTTTAGGCCGGGATGAGCCTGCATATAGACATTTTGAGGCACTATTCAAAAACAATTCCCACCAAGAATTATACTCTATATGCCTATAACATAACAAACAACAGATATGAATATCTAGATGGAACAGTTAGGCAATATAAGCACTATTCCAAAAGACATTAAATAAGTATCTATAAACAAGAATATAAACAAGAATAGCAATCGTTCATATCTGGCAAAGGCCCACATGCATCATAACATGTTACGCCACGTCGTCTAAACATTCATGAAGTCACGTCGTCAAAACATTCATGTAACAATATAGAGATCGTGTTAATACAATACAACACGTCATGTTAATTAAGGATAATCAAAACATATATTATAACATAGCAAGTCACATCATCAAAACGATAATGAAACAATATATATATAAAAGTAAAAATAAAATAATTAAGATGATATTTAAAAGTTAACACCAATTCAATTTATAACACAAGCCTACGCTGGTCAGTAAAATTCACCTCTAAGAATCACCAATGTACTTCAACGGACCAGTCAAAATGTGTCTATTCGTAACATACACTGTTTAATGCGGATGTGTTTTTTCACGCAAAAATAAATATTTGGAACTTTGGATTACTATGAGAGAGGTAAATAACTTTATAAATGAATCCACTATAAATTGTCTAGATATATACCGTACATAGCAGGGATACACACAGATATACACGAAAACGTACATTATGAATACATAAAAAGAACGCATAGTCTAATAGCAACTGTCAAGAACCACACGGCGACATGAAATAACACTTACTTAAGGTTATTACTCATATATGTAATACTATAACAATAATTATAGTGAAAATTACAGAATCATGTTGAATAATATGACAAGCAAACGTCAGTGTTCTGGTGACAACATATCTAGGTGTCAGGTACATATATGCACATATATGTGCAGGTGTGTCTGCGTGTATATGCATGCGGATATGTGCATGCATGTATGTGTATATATACATATGTATGTATGTGTGAATATATGTATGCATATATATATGTGTGTATAACTGTATGTACAACATAACATGCCGTTAAACCACAATCAAGCTTATTATTATTTTCAGTCGATAAAAGAAGTTTCAGTTTGCAATCTTGATATTTTATTACATAAGTATTGGCTACCATTAGCAGTGAGGATTATGACGTCATATATAAGCTTTAAACTGCCAATTATACCTTCCAAGGGTATAGATGTTAGCCTTTTGATTCTAAAATAGGAGTTAGGCATTCTCTTCTATATAAAATTTCCAAAACAGCTTTGACATAAATCATTAGCAAACTGAACCGACACATGTAATACAATTATAATTAGTTAGAGCGCTCTTACTTGTATATGTATTTATATCGATATTGTATATATTAATGCATTAATGTAACCATGATACGTATAATTGAAAAAATATAAACTGTGTAATAAAATATTTAATGTGTACATAACATGTCTTAGATGTCGGAAATATCCAACTATACAATAGTTACAATACATATTTTGTCAAATGGTATTATAATGTCCCATTGTATGACTGCGACAAACTATACATAAGATAGACACATGACGATAGAGTCGACAGAGACAGAGTTTATTTCCATCGTGGAGTATTGGACTTTTAGATGGAGATAGAACGTAGTTTCAGAGCTTAGTTATGCGAGACATTGAGACAAACTTTGTTTGTCACATGAATATAAGACCAGTGTAAATTGGCCCTTGTATTATAACAATCCACAAAACTAACTTTCTTTTTGTTACCTGTTTTTGAAAATTAACATAAAATAATCTACTTTAGTTTTTAAAACAGAAATAAACAGTGGAAACATAGTTGTATCATGCGGTAAAAGTAAATATATATGCTGTAGTCCATCACTGATTATAATATGTTTGAAAAACACGTATGCTCAATTTACGAATTGATATAACAAAATATTGGTAGTTTAATATTCCGCTAGTTTTGCATTGCAAACTAGTATATCTTATGACTTTTTCAAACTAATAAAACATAATGCCAGAATGTGATTCATTTAAGTGATATGATATGAGACTGCTTTTTTTATGTGGTATATAACATAATAACAAGTACATAAAAATGCATATTATCAACTTTCCACAACAATAAAAACAAAACGTTAAATTGTGGTATTAGTAATGGATATGGTATGCTAACATAACATGTTATTTACTTTAGTATGATATATAACATAAAAACAAGTAATAAAAGCAGACGTCGGTTCTCACTATTATATCACACTTAGTGTTTTATGTTTTAAATTACGAGCAAATTACGATCACATGCGATATGTACATGTAACATGCATTGTATTTTTCACTTTTTTTCTTCACAATTATTATTTAAGTTTCATGTTTGCATATTAAAAATAAATGTGCAAAGATTACAGAAGTTCTTCAATTCCATTCTTCTTCTTCTTCTTCTTCTTCTTCTTCTTCTTCTTCTTCTTCTTCTTCTTCTTCTTCTTCTTCTTCTTCTTCTTCTTCTTCTTCTTCTTCTTTCTTCTTTTTCTTCTTCTTAGTCGGATATTTTGGATTTGGATTATTGCATTCAGTATGTTTTATCTGAATAATTAGATGTTCTCTTGTTTTTTTTATGTTATTTTTTTTGTTTAGTCATTTTGCCGTTACACCTAAATACGAAATATTAACACATATAAGTAGATGGTTGTCATTGTAACATTGCAATTTCGTATGTTATATACATTAAATTATATTTAAGTACTGTACGGAGGCTCTTGATTACGTCTCAATCCTTTTTTTTTGAATGTATTTGTTCAGACAAATCAGTTCTTTCTATCTCAAGTCTTTTTTTAAAAATGTGGCGTGCTTTTCCCTGTTCAAATCCATCATCAACTGTTCTTTTAAAAAATGATATTCAAGCTATGTTCACTAAACGTTCGAGGTCTTGGGAATGAATTAAAACGAAAACAAATGTTTGAATGGCTGAAACCTCAGTCTTATTCGATTTGCCTTCTGCAGGAGACACACGCTACTGAGAGAAATGTTAATTCATGGAAACACGAATGGAGAAACGATATATACTTACGCGGCGGAAATAGTAGTAATAGTGAAGGTGTCGGTATTCTTTTAAACCAAAGTCAGAATGTTGAATTTATTTCCTATTCAGATAGAGTAGTAGGTCGATTACAGGCTTTACATTTAAAAATTAGTGAAAAAAAAACATTGTTATTATAAACATCTACGGTACAAATATGGACGACCCCACTATAATAGAAAAACTAGTTAACTTTATTTTGAATAATGATGAAAATAGCGTTATTATAGTTGGAGATTTTAATGCAGTTTTAGAACATAAATTAGATAATAAGAAAAATGGTCGAATTATCGATCACAATCAATGTAAATTAAAGTTGCAAAGACTAATGGATACATAGTTTATCGGATATTTGGAGATTGCACAGTCCTACAAAACGCCAATATACATGGCATTCAAATAATAGACCACCAATATTTTGCCGCCTTAATTATTTTCTAATTTCAGACAGTCTTGTCAAAAATGTTTCGCTTAGAAAAATAAAGACAGATCACCTTTATCAGTATTTATTAAAACAAATCACTCAATTGTTACAATTTCTTTAGATTTATCAAGCAATTTAAAAGGCCCTGGATATTTCAAATTAAATAATAGCATATTATTACAAACAAAATACCAAAAAAACATCTGTAAAGCATTAAGTGAAATAGCTGGCTTAAATAATAATGCAAATGCAAATTCTCTCTGGGAAATCATAAAAGGAACAATTAGAAAAAAACTATAAAGTATACATCTACAAAAAATATAAAAGACTTATTAACTGAAAGAATGGCATCGGATATAAGACATATAATCCATAATTGAAAAGACGCCGAATGAAACGGAGTTACAGACATTAAAAGTGGAATATAAGGCGTATAAGAATGAACTCGAAAACATACTAGAGAATAGATTAAACGGTTTTAATTTGCGTTCAAAATCAGAAAAGGTTGAAAATAATGAAAGAAACACTAAAATTGAAAAAAAAAAAAAAAAAAAAAAAAAAAAAATGAAAATCGATCTTCTAAAAACTGGTGGTCAACTTTAAAATATTTTATGTTTTCAAATCGAAAATAATCCGTTCCCCCGCTGCAATCAGATCGTTCTATTATAACAGACGATTATGAGAAAGCAAACCTCCTAAATGATTTTTTTCGAGAACAAACTTTAATAAATGACGCTAATACAGGACCTCCCATCTTACCCACTATCAACGATTCGACCCTCAGTTCCATTTTGCTAAGTCCGATTGAGGTAAAAGAAATTCTTGAAACCCTACCACTAGGAAAAGCTGTAAGTCCCGATACAATTAACAACCGTGTTCTTAGAGAACTAGCCATCGAACTATCTGAACCCTTGTGTACTTTATTTAATCATTCCCTAAGGGATAGCCTTGTGCCATTAACTTGGAAGGAAGCCCACGTTTGTTCAATTTTCAAATCTGGAGACCAATCAGTCGTGTCTAACTACAGACCTATAGCACTTCTTAGCTGTATTGAAAAGGTTTTAGAAAAAAATCATTTTTAAACACATATTTAACTTCTTCCAAACCAATAACATCTTAACTGCATTGCAGTCTGGATTTGTTCCAGGTGACTCAACAATTAATCAGCTGGCATACTTATACAGTTTCTTCTGTAAAGCTCTAGATTCTGGAAAGGAAATAAGGGCGATTTTCTGTGATATCAGCAGAGCCTTTGATCGTGTTTGGCACGAGGTAATTATTGCAAAACTGAAGGCTGCTGGTATCACAGGAAATCTCTTAAAATGGTTCCAAAGTTATCTTAGTGACAGAAAACAACGCGTTGTCTTACCTGGTACCCAATCGGAATGGAATGACATTAAAGCCGGTGTTCCCCAAGGATCCATCTTAGGGCCAATTTTATTCCTTCTTTCTATTAATGATATTGTTATAGACATCAATTCAAACATTCGTCTTTTCGCAGATGACACGGGCCTATTTATTGTTGCAGATAATCCTATCGCTGCTGCAAATACACTTAATTCTGATCTACTAAAAAGATCACAATGGGCAGATCAATGGCTTGTTACATTTAATCCAGCCAAAACCAAATCTCTCCTTATTTCACGCAAAGTTAATTTCATAAACCACCCGCCTGTATTCATGTACGATAAAATAATACCTGAAGTCCAAGACCATAAGCATCTCGGTGTCTATCTATCAAATGATCTATCCTGGCACAAGCACATTGAATATATTAAATCCAAAGCATGGCAAAGGATTAATATTATGCGAAAACTTAAATTTAAACTTGATCGAGTTTCACTAGAAACCATCTATACGTCATATATTAGACCTATATTAGAATACGGTGATATTCTATTCGATAACTGCACACAATACGAAAAATATGAGTTAGATAAAATACAAAATGAGGCTGCACGAATAGTAACTGGAGCAACGAAACTTGTTTCCATTGACAACCCTTTACAGAGAAATCGGATTGCAAACTCTTGGAAACAGGCGCCGTAAACACAAACTCATCATGTTTGATAAAATGGTAAACCATTTAACCCCCACTTTCCTCTCTGATTTGGTTCCTACTTCTGTCGGTAACATCTCTAGATACAACCTACGAAATGCCATGAACATCCAAACTATTAATACCCATGCAAATTATCACTACGACTCTTTTCTCCCCTCTGTCATTCGCGAATGGAATAACCTACCTGAAGACTCACGTAAGGCCGAAACAATGTTTTCTTTCAAACACTCACTTAATCGTGATAGTAACAACATTCCATTACACTACTACTTCGGACAAAGAAACCTTCAAATACTACACACTAGACTGCGTTTAAACTGCAGTTCCCTCAACAACGACCTGTTTTCAAAAAACATGGTCGATTCGCCTTTGTGTACCTGTGGGCTCGTAGAAAACGCTGAACATTTCTTTTTTAACTGCAATAAGTACACCGATATAAGACATGTATTTCTAAATTCAATTCCCCGGCTACCAAACACTACGCTGAAAACACTTCTATTTGGAGATGAAAATGTATCCTCCGACACAAACATACTTATCTTCAGCGCGGTACACAATTATATAAAATACACAAATATTTTATCTAGTAGTTCGGTTCATTCGTTCTGTTGTTGTATTCTCAAACCGGCAGCACCCCGTCCCATGTGTCAATCTCCACTTACCCCAATGTCAAGCAACGATATAATATGACAACTGAATTGTATTCCCTTTCAGTCGATTTAACATTTCAAGTCGTTATTTTTTTCTTTCGTTTTGTATGCCTTATTACTCTACTATCTTACGTTTCTTTCACTAAACTGAACAAGCTATTCTGGAATATTTAAAAACTATTTTTGGTATCACTACTCATTGCTCATACACACTTCCAGAATTTATATTACAAACATATCAAATTACTGCTGTTAAACATGCCATCAATTTTGTACAATTATTATCATGCCTAGGAGAAGAACATCATAAGTAATTTACTTTCGTTCTAATCCTTTTTCTTCTATTGTGTACAAATACTATGTTGTAAGAACATGCGAAATAAAATATGTTTAAACCAAAGAAACACTAGATTTTTTTCAAATTTAGAAAAGAAAAAGACTGAAAGCAAAACAATAAATAGGTTAGAAGTTAAAGAAAAAACTGTTTCAAACACAAAATATATTGTAAAAGCTCTAAATGAATATTATTCAAAATTATACACAGAAACACAACAAACATCATCGGATAAAGATCTCTATAATGATTCTATTCCAAAACTTAATGAAACTGAAAAACAAAAATGTGCAGGAGTTTTAACGGAGTTTGAATGCGGCTTTAAAAGAAATGAAAAACGAAAAAATCCTGGTTCTGACGGATTAACTATTGTTTTATAAAACATTTTTGGAGACATCAAGTGTTTTCTCATTAATTCATTATTCTTTTAGATGTGGACATTTAAATGAACTTCAAAAACAAAGCTATATAACACTGATTCCAAAATCTGGAAACGATACAACAGTTTTAGAAAACTGGCGCCCAATTAGTCTATTTAATACAGATTATAAAATTGCTACAAAAGCTGTTGCAAATAGGGTAAAACGCGTCATATTAGCAATAATAGATAGCTCTCGAACTGGCTTCATAAAAGGAAAATTGGAGAAAAAATACGTCTTTTATTTGAAGTTTTAGATCACATTGAAGAACGCAATGTTCCTGGGCTGCTATTATTTTCCGATTCCGAGAAAGCATTTGATAGCATAAATCATATATTTTTAATTATTACCTTAAGACATTTTAATTTTGGAGATAATTTTATTAAATGGATAGAGCTATTTTTACAACGACGTTAAACGTAGTATCATTAATAACGGACACATAACAGATTTTTTCTCGATTAAAAGAGGTGTTGGACAGGGATGCCCGCTATCACCGTATATTATATATTTAGAATTGCTCTCTTTTGAAATAAAAACCAATAATGATGTAATAGACATTTCTGTAGCAGACATTGAGATTAAAAACACCTTTTTTGCTGATGATGCAACTTTCTTAACTGATAGATCAAAACAGTCATTTGAGAAACTGATTCATACTTTGTATTATTTTGGAAATATATCTGGTTTGAGACTCAAGACCTCAAAATGAAGTCTCAACTGTTTCTTATTCCAATGAAGAAACATTGAAATTGTTGAGTATTGCTTTTCCAATATGGCTGCAGTGACTAGATATTGCTTCTTTCAATAAGAAAGTTAATGTCGTCAATAAGGCAGTGTTGCCTAAGTCTCTGACTACAATGTCGGTTCCTTAAGATAGTAAGGGTATGTTTAAACCGTGTTTGACATGAATGATATAGATGTCATTTATGTAAGAGATCATGTAGTACTATTGTAGGCCAGGATTTAGTTGTATTCCATGCTTCAACTATAGGGTGTTTAACGCTCACGGTAATGGTCGGTCGCTCAACTGGTAATGTCATTGTAATCATTTCTGTATATAGAAACCCCGATATAATACACATTTGCTTCGACAATAGTATTCATATAATTTAAATTCTTCCGTCTTACAGGTACCCTGTTGCTGGAATGATGTCCAGAACATATCGAAGGCGACTTCAGTCAAATTGAATATTAATGATGAGATACTTGAATAGTTCGTGTTAACAAAAGTAATTTAAGGACTCTTCTGCGACAAGGACTATCACAACAACCTGACTTCTATGGTGGTGTGATTTATAAACTTCGTAAGATTCTTGGTCATGATCACTTTCATACTATCTTTGTTAAACTTGTTAAAAAGTTTATCAAAAGAGGTGATGACCATATCATTTTGCAACGTACTGCATGCTTGGTGGTGGACCCTTTTACAGTTCGCCACTATGCTTTCCTATTTAAGTGTACGATGATCGGACAGGCTGTGGACCCTATGATGACGCCTACCTAAAGCCCATTGTGACGGTGGCGTTTGATGTTTGTCTATGATCTTTCTTGTCGTGCCCTTAATGATTTATTCTTTTGTTGCTCTGGCTTCTGCCAAGTCATTGAGTACCTTCATTGTGGCTCTTTTGTATTATATTTACACGAGCATGTTCGTGTTTTACTTTTATTGCCTTTGATGCTGCCTTGTTTGATAGAGATTTGATCATGGCGGGGATTTCTTTATTTACACTTTCCTGTTTTAATGGGATTAAGTAGGGTAAGTGTGAGGTTTGGTGCACCCTAGAACCGGTTTAAGCCCCCAGTGGCCTACTTTGCCACTGACCGTTCCAAGGCGGTAGCCCTATTGGGTTTTGATTTGTGATTGATTTATGCTACTTTCTGCTGAACCGTACCATTAATGTTTGAAGGTGCACTCGGTCTTCATCTGTTTTTCATTCCTTTGTTTATGTGCTGATACATGGCTATAATACAACTTTTTGCTCAGTATCTCCATGCGGCTAGAACATTTTATGTTTTAGTCTCTGCATGGTAGATATATCTCAGGTCATTCAGTATGTGGTTGAAGTATCTTGAAGTAGTTGAATATCTTAGATCTCTTTTTGGTTGAAATCTATCAGGTCTCTATTAGTTGATATATCTCTTAGTCTCCTTAAGGTTGGAATATCTCAGGTATATATATGGCTGGATAATATATCAAGTATATGTTGTTTGAATATATTTTATTAAGGTTCTGACCATATATGGTAATGACGGCCATCTTGGATAATGGATTAATTTAATTGTATATTTTTTGAAAGGCACTGACCTCAGAATCATCCGTGTGAAATTTTACCAAAATTGGTCGTGCAGTTTCTGTTGTATACCCTCCCCCAACACACCCTTCTACGGCGGCCATCTTGGATGTGGCGTTGCCCTAATTTTAACAAATGTGAAAATCATTAACCTAAGGATCATCCATCTGTAATTTAGTCAAAAGTGACAAAGCAGGTTTGGAGAATAACATTTTTAAAAATATTTTCATTTATATAAAACTGTGACCCTGGGGCGGAGCAAGATTTAACTCCAGAGTCACCATTTGAACACACTTGGTAGAGGACCATAAGCTAATGTTACATACAATATAGGAGAGATATATATCTTGCGCTTTTAGAGAAGAAGATTTTTAAATTTCTTATGTAATTACAATGTATGTAAAACATAATGTAAAAAGAATCCCGGGGCACAGCCATTTTTGACCCTAGGAACTTCATTTGTACAACTTTTATAGCCTAGGAGTTGGCAATTATTTATAAATAAAAACCGCCAAAATCTTTACAGCGATTCTTGAGAACAAGATCTTGTAAGGTTTTGACTATATATGGTAATGGCGGCCATCTTTGACGTCGCAATTACCTAATTTGTATACTTTTGGAATGCATTGACCTCAGTATCGTCCAGCTGAAATTTGGTTAAAATTGGTCAAGCGGTTTCTGAGGAGATGTCGTTTACAAATGCCCTATAATGTCTATGTAAAACATGCAAAATCTCCATATACAAACTTTGGAACCAAGGGGCACAATCATGTTTTATCCTAGGAACTTTGTTTGTAAATATTTTGTAGACCTGACATTGAATTTACCAACCGTTCGTGAGAATATTCTTAGACTTAAGCTCAAGTATGCATATCAATCACAAATATTTCTACAAGTTTAAAAAATAAACGTTCATAACAAGCTGCTATTTATACATATGATGCAAATAAATAGCAACTTCTTATGATTGTTTATCTTTGAAGGGCATGGAAATATTTGTGAACGAATATTCAGAACTTCAGCTCAAGTCTAAGAATAGTTTGAAGAATGGTTGGTAAATTCCAGGCCAGGAGTTGGCGATCATTTATAAATAAAAACTGTCAAAATCTGTTCAGCGGTTCTTTTGAAGATTTTGGTTAAGGTTTTGATCATATATGGTATTGGCGGCCATCTTCGATGTCGCATTTAACTAATTTGTAATGATTTGGAAGGAAATTTGGTCAAAATTGGTCAAGTGGTTTCAGAGGAGATGTTTTTTAAAATGCCCTATACAAAAGAGTATGAGAGTGGACCTTTGAAAACGGCCTGAACACGATAAATACGAAATATTGCAATCTCGGTTTTATTGAGACTGTTTATGAACGGTAGTGAAACATGCTTGCAACTGTTCACACCCACCAGCCCCGGGTTGAGCAGAACTCAATATTTATAAACTCAATAGTACAGAATTTTAACCATCCCGAAGATGGCATGCATATGGCGGTGGACATGCTATATTTACTGTCATTATTCCATATCCAGCGGTGTATATTACCAGTATCTAACAAAATGCTATGCCCCGAAGAGCGAAATAAACAAACTGGAATTTAATTGGGATAAGCGGTTATGTCTATGCAAAACATGTAAGATCTCCATAGTAAACAAATTTGGAACCCCGGGGCACAGCCATTTTCGACCCTAGGAATTTCGTTTGTACAACTTTTGTAGTCTAGGAGTTCGCAATCATTTATAAACAAAAACTTTCAAAATATGATCTGCGTTTCTTGAGAAGAAGATGTTTTAAGGTTTTGACTATATATGGTAATGGCGGTCACATGACCTAATTTGTACAATTTTGGAATGGTTTGACCTCAGTATCATCCAGGTGAAATTTGGTTAAAATCGTTCAAAGAGGGTCACAATAGTTCACTTTGAGCCTTCGGCTCAGGTGAGCTAAAAGGCAAATTTTTTTGTTATCATAAGGGGAATTTAAAAGTATTAGGAATATAAATATGACCTAAATATAGACAAGATGGTAATTTTTAAGCAAAAACATTTATTGATCAACACCTTTAAAAGGAATGGTCATTTTAGACTTAGGAAAGTCCCTAACAATGATAGCTTATGATAGACCATGATAAATGAGAAACACAACGATGGAAAAAAATGAAACATGCAGAATCTTTCTGTGATGCACTCAAAATGACATGGTTTATTGTTTCATGAATGATCTAGTAATGATTGCTCTTTCCTACTTTATCGGGAGTTTATAATAAAGTACAATATATCAATCAATTTCTTTGATTATTTTGGGGTTTCAAATCCTATCCCTCGGTAATGGATACATATTATTGGAAATTGGAGAAAACTTAAAACTCCAGATACCAAATATATAACAATTTTAAAACAAAACAAAAAGGATAACAGCTCCTTTCTACAATTCGTTTATTTATTAAATAGCCCTTAAACACGAAAACGCTATTTAAATGGGAAACACAATTAAGATGGGAAACACAGTTAAGACCGAACACCAAGTTTCAATGGAAAACAGTGTATTCTACTCAATTTTAGATTCTGATACAAAGATGCAAAACGTACAGTTTCTTACACAGGATAATTTATCCAAAAGCACGTTTTATAAAATTAAATGTAAAGTGGTTGACACAGAGTTATGCACCTTCTGTTATGGAAGCAAAGACCAAAGAACATACCAATATATAGTTAATGAAGGTCCATTTGTTATTTTTTAAATTTATGTTTTGCTTAGATTTTTTATAATATGTACCTTAACATGTATAATAACAAAATATAACTTTATTTTGATTCTATTAGTAATGTGTCAACTTATGTAATTGTGTTGTTTTAGCTCAATAATATATATATATATATATATATATTGCTGTATAAATAAATATAAAAATCGAACAGAAAGAGTAGCATTCATGGACTACAGAAAACCACAAACACACAAAGAAACAAAGAACACATATAAAGATGAATAAAACTCAAGATAAGACATCACAAACACAAAATGGTTGACAATAGGGCTACCGCCTTGGAACTTGTAAAGTTAAGTGTGTCACTCCAAAGTCGTTCCATTATATAGAAAATCTGAAACAAGAGAACACTTTATAACTTTATTCTAGATATACATGTGCTCGTGTGAAAAGTCTGAAATGTTAACAAAAAAAATATTATAAAGAATATAATTAGTTATCAATGCCGAATGTAGTTCATGAATCGTATGCGGATTCAGTCTATACTGATAAATATACTTATTTAGAACACGTCTAACAAGATTAAGCATTTATATATAAGACACAAAACAAATATAGTATAGCGAAGGAGACTTATAGACAGGATAAGCCTACATGTATGTAGCTGTTACTCTCAATTGGTACACTTTACCGATGTTTCTACACAAACATTGATTTACTCGCGTTTAACGTAGCTGTTACTCTGCAATTGGTACACTTTCCCGAAGTTTCTACACAAACAATGATTTACTCGCGTTTAACGTAGCTGTTACTCTGCAATTGGTACACTTTCCCGATGTCTCTACACAAACATTGATTTACTCGCGTTTAACGTAGCTGTTATTTTATATATTTCTGCTATTTCGAACTACTATAAGAACTATGACCAATTAAATTAAAAAACAAAACAACAATACAAAGAACATCAACACAAAATCAACAACAGAAGCGAAAAAGGCGTTATCAAAATAATAATAATGCAAACATCATACGTTTGAAGCAGAGATCAATGATGTCCATGTGCTTTTTTTATTTACTTGACACTTGACAATTATATATGTATATCAATGATTGTATAATTAGTGAATTCATCTGATGCACGGACTAATTGTCTGTGTGTTGTGATCGTCTGGGAAACCTAACGTTGCCATTACCACACACGTTGTAGACGTTTGGCACCGTTTTACGAGAGTTCTGAAAAAAGAAACAATTGATACATATATCGCATCTGCCATTAGATGTTCGTTTAATTTGCGAAACGTACGACAACATTAAGATTTCTTTGGTTATCGCAATAAAATATTATTTGCGAAACGAGCTGCCGGTTGTTTTTAATGTATCTTACATATGTTTCGATTCAAAAAATTACAATGAATCTGATGAAGAATGTATATTAATATAGAAGACAGAATACCGTGATCTGTGTCTGAGCTGTTCTGTATTGTTGAGTACATAGTAATATCATTCTATAAGCATACGTATACTATTAGTTCAAATCTAACAATGACAAATCAACATCGAAGTTTAATTTACATAAACATCTCCTATAGTTTATTATATATAATTGTAGACTATTGTGGAAAATAACACACCTGTTCAGACGTGGAACATCTATGTTCTCACCATGCTCTTGATTGTCGTCGTGGTGATAGTCTGGACTTGGTTCTACTCTGATTCTTTTATGGAAAACGTATTTTGATTTAGCATCGGGCTCTATTTAGCTCACCCATTTTGGAGTCATTTCAATCATTTCTCTTGCATCAACGTCGTTGTAATCTGTGCTATTCGTTTGTTTATTTCCTTGCATTTGTTTCCTCATCTTTTTCTTGTTAAACTGCATCTTAACTACGACGGCGATGATAACAATTACCAGTGAAGCAGTTACCAGAATCCATATATGAAAGCATCAGTCGTGTTGTATCTATCAGGACATATTAACAGTTATGTGTCGGTAATGCAGTTTTTACATAATATTCCTACACATGACCTTAATACAAGATATGTTCAACTTATTTGTATTATATTTACACGAGCATATTTGTGGTTTACTTATATTGCCTATTGATGCTGCCTTGTTGGTTAGAGATTAAATCATGGCGGGGATTTCTTTATTTACACTGTCCTGTTTTAATGGGATGACAGTAGGGTAAGTGTGAGGTTTGGTGCACCCTAGAACCTGTTTAAACCCCCAGTGGCCTTTGTTGCCACTGACCGTTCCAAGGCGGTAGCCCTATTGTCAACAATTTTGTGTTTGCATTTTTTATTACTTTTGCCTTCTCGTTTGTCTGTTTGCGTGTTTGTTTTTGTGTTTTGTGGTTGACTGTCGTCCTTGAATGCTGCTTTCCCTGTCCGATATTTGTATCTTTCTTTATAACGTAATATTTTAATTTTGTAACTTAATTAAATATAATAACCTTTACCCCGAATATGTTCATTTAAATGGCAAGTGTAATTATTCCTTCGATATAAACAAATACGACATAAACAATAACGTGCTTTATAGTTGTGATGCATCCATATGTTTGAAAAAGGTGAGATAATGCGATTTAAGCAAATAACTTCAATTATAAAAGAAACTGCAATATATTAAGGAAACACTGCTTTTAAGTTGTCGTTATAGTATTTAGATATGCCAATGTGTGAAAGTAAAAGAGTGGAATATGTATTTTTTGTACTTTTTTTCGGTTTTCGAGATTTCAGCAACATAAATTTGAATTTCTGTGCTATGAAAGTGATGCAATTTGTAAACAATCTAGTTAAAAACATCAGCTGCAGGTATTGTTATGATTTTCTCCTCTATATATTTAAGTTTTAATACTATATTATCAGAATAATTTTTAAAATATATATTACTTAAAAATTGAAAAAAGCATGCAAAAAAATAAACACGTTATTTAAAGTGAACCGCATGAAATCGGAAATTATTTTTAAATGCTTCAGGTCTAAAATACAATCTCACATAATTAAATAACGTATGTTTAATGACAATCACTTGGGCTAAAGGAAAACATCTTAAACTAAAGTGTGACGTATAAATTTTACCCCTCTTTTACTTTGCTACATGCATCTATATATAAAGCATCCGTTGTGTTTATTTATCCGGAAATATTAATGTATGAGGAAATAATAAACATAACGTAACCGAATTGTACTATAAAACATCTCTGCAAAACGTTATGTTTTCAATACTAGTTACTCTGATTGTTACATATACATTAATGTGTTCTTTTATATGTAAAAGTATATTTAGAAGTAATAACCTTGTTATATGGAAATGCTATACAAAACTACCATGTTTTCGTTTCGACACCTTTGTATGAGTTTATGACCATTTATAAATTGATCAATACTATAGACAGAGTATGCCTTTAGCTGTATCACCCATTGTTGTTTACGGAATTAATTCAAATGTCATACCTGTGCTTGATGTTAACCTAGATTCTGTGTTAGAAATCCTCCTGCAAATTGTATACATAATCAGCATTAGATTATTATTTAGAATTGTTTCTTAAATGTACAGTCACGTTCTCCTGGGGCAAGGACAGCAATAAAAACGCAATATTTACGTCAACAAGAAAACCAACCATTTACCAAGAAAAGAAAAACTTAAAATCGTATATCATTTTTACTTCAGAATAATGCGAACTCCTAAATGTTCAATTGTTCTCCACTTGATTGTGTATACATACAATAAGTGGAAGTGGAATGCATTTTATTTGTCTCAGAGTAATTTAGCATGATTATAAACGTTTGATTCCAGTACAATGCACATGCATATTAATGTCTATTAATGCATTATCTCTCACAGTCATACTTTCATTCGAAGATCCATTTCAGGATTTGCATCAATCTCGTAACATCAGTGCACGTATCTAATATGTGGTACCGATACAGGGGGAACAGAAAGGCAAACCATCATGTATGCGTATATGAAACCATAGTATATAACTGGACTTTAACAGCATTACATCACCTGCATATAGGTTTTCCTTTTTCAACAACACAGGTATAGTCCTCTTTACATTTTTCCATGGCTGTATAACTATCACACAGAAGGAACGAGTGGAACCTGTTTGTATCAGTGCCAACTAAAATAATAGTTCGAAGCATTTAAACAATTGCTAATGCAACTATTTATTCGATCTTTAATAGAAGTACCACGTCGTTAACATATATATTTAATATTAAAGAAGACATCCATTTCCAGACACTAAAATATTAGAGTATTTACAAAACTTATTGTGAAGCAAATCTAAACCAAAACAATTTTGATTGTTTAATTGAACTTTTGAAGGTTGTATAAACCTTATAATACGTTTTACTAGGGTGATTGCTGTTATTAATATGTAGTATAATTACGTGAAATATAAGTATACCTAAAGCAACCACGAAACTCTACCTTTCGTATTTTCTATATGAATTATATGAACTTCCATAACTCGTGCTTCTTTATCAAACATTGTGACCGTTTGACCACGTGACCATTCAGCTATTGCGTATGCCAGGGCTTTGTCTACATATTCGTCATCACGACTGGATACAACTTGATGCTCGATTATTATACTTCCGGCTCTACCAACAAGTGATTGCTATAAATATAACTCCAGTAAATCCAAACTCTTACAACATAAGGAATATAAATTCTTTAATATATATATATATAATATCACTGTTGACACGTTTATCAATGACTCTATAGGGTAAGTTAAATATTGTAATAAAAAAGTATGAAAGGAGATTTGAAAATCGTTGAACACGATAAATATAAAAATTACTGCAGTCTCGGTTTGTCAAAAAATTGAGACTGTTCATGAACGGTAGTAAAGAGTGCTTTTTACCGTTCACGCCCTCTAGCCCCGAGCTGAGCAGAACTCAGTGTTTAAAATGTCAATAGTACAGAATTTTGAGAAATACCGAAGATGGTCCGCATATGACGGTGAACATGGAACCTTCACTTTTCAGTATTTATTGAACTTCACACTAGCGTTTGTTTAGTGCTGTGTGGCAGTCGTAAAATGTCGCCCGACTACCAATCAGTAATGTTATTACTTACGGATTCTTTGGGATAATCAAACCCATTCTTTGTGGCTTTAAAGTAGAATAATGCTTAAGCCGTTTCTAGGAGGTTTGGGAGATGTTGCACTATATATTACCCACATGAACAGACTCAATAAAACCGAGTCTGCTGCTTTTATCTTGTTTTTGTTTGTTGCTTCCAAGATATGCACTTTTTAGTATTTATTCAATAAGGTATTTTCACACCATTATATGGTCAGTGGAGTATGGTTTCAGCTTCTAACAAAATGTTTTGCCCTAAACGAGAAAACAATGGGAGAAATAAACCAAATAGAATTTAGTTGGGAGCATATTTTATGAAGCCTGCGTATCACAAGTAGCGGTCAATAGACTAAATTAAAAAGCAGGCAACATATGCCAAGTGTGATTAAACAATACTCAGAGTCTTATTATTCTTTATAGAACGGATACTAAGGGTTCTAGAGGTTATTGTGCCACAAATATATATTTAAATAGACCAAAGGAATACAATATAGTTAACCACACCTAATAGTTATGCGAGAATGTATATTTAAAACTTATCATAGATATACTTTGAAAAGTAATAAACTATGGGTATGTACATAGTAAATATAGCAGGAAAAGTAGCATTCAAGGACGACAGTCAACCACAATCACACACAGAAACAAAGAACAACTTTAAATATGAATAACATGCCAAATAAGACATCACAAACCCATAAGGGTTGACAATAGGACTACCGCCTTGGAACGGTCAGTGGCAAGAAAGGCCGCTGGAGGTTTAAACCAGGTTCTAGGGTGCACCAAACCTCACACTTACTCTACTGTCAACCCATTAAAACAGGACAGTGTAAATAAAGAAATCCCCGCCATTAACTATTCTCTGACCAACAAGGCAGCATTAATAGGTAATATAAGTAAAACACAAAGATGCTCTAAATACAAAAACAAACAATAGCCTAGAAAGTCACAAAGAATTGTCTCAATGACTTGGCAGAAGCCAGAGCGACAAGAGAATAAACCATTGAGGGCACGACAGTATTTATCCTAAAAATGAGATATAGTGTCCTATAGAAATAACAGCGTCCGAGCGCAATGGCATCGTAGGTCCACGCTGTACTGCAAACAAGGAATTGAAAATACAATAAAAGAGAAAAAAACAACAGAAAGGGTGGTGAAGACAGGGTTACCGACTTGGAACGGTCAGTAGGCAATAAGGCCCACTGGTTAGCTTGAATCGATTTTATAAGCGCACAATTCTCGCTATTATCCTGTCTTCAACGCCCAAATAGACAAGACAGTGTAAACAAAACTACATCCCATCAAAAGGAATTCTCTAAAAATGAAGTTCACATCCTGAGAAACTAACTAAAGAAACACATACAAAATAATAACCATCTCAGGATGTATCCAGAATTGTACTGAACAACCATAGTAGTTGCAGCTAAAGAGAAAACCAATCTAGGGTACGACCAGAAAACCCGAGGGACGAAAGCTCATGCAACCACCTCCCTTTGTTGGGGTTTCAGTAAGTACAATCATAGAGTCCCAAGAGGTAGTCCAGTCATCGCACAAGTGAAAAGTGAAGCGTAATGATTGACTGTAGAGGGGTCAATCACTAAACATGCAGTGCGCTGTAAAACCAAAGGGTTATATCCTTTTCTGACAAACTTCCTGATTAAATTTGTAAAGCCGTCAGGACACCCGTCAGACCCCATTAACTTTCGAAGTTTATAGACCACATCTCCATAAAATGAGAGTTGTGATATGCCTAGTCGCAGAAGTGTCTTAAGGTTGGTGTACGCAAGTACGCAAATACATCAATATTGTATTTTGTCTGGTTATAAAGTACATGCTTCAAATGAAGCATATTTTATTTGACTAAATAATAACATATTTATTATCATGTTCTAAAAGGTGTTTACAAGGAGGTACATGCCATTTGACTTTCAGTCAAAGGATATATGACCTTGAGACGAACAAGCAAGAACATTATGACTTTGTTTCCGTACTTTTTTGACTTTTAGCACGACTTTCATGGTCATAGATTTCATATATGGCCATTGATAAAATTGTTTGAAGCTTTTAGAATTCCTAATGTAAGATATGATTTTCAAAGAAATGTGTTCTTTTATTATTTTCTAAACGAAGTATCAGAATTATCTCCCATATAATACAAACAAATTGTTTCTTCATAAAAACGTATAGATTTGAACACATTTAATGTATGGGCATTGACAATAATTGCATCTTCTGTATTAGGCTCGATGATCCCAACGCATCAGCGAAAATAGCACTATTGATTTGTTTAAAGCCGCCACACTGCACCAAACGAACGCTTATGTGAATGTAAACATAATTATACTGAAATGGAGATCCTTTAACACTATTGATTCGTTTAAAGCCGCCACACTGCACCAAACGAACGCTTATGTAAATGTAAACATAATTATACTGAAATGGAGATCCTTTAACACTATTGATTCGTTTAAAGCCTCCACACTGCACCAAACGAACGCTAATTTGAATGTAAACATAATTATACTGAAATGGAGATCCTTTAACACTATTGATTCGTTTAAAGCCGCCACACTGCACCAAACGAACGCTAATGTGAATGTAAACATAATTATATTGAAACGGAGATCCTTTAACACTACTGATTCGTTTAAAGCCGCCACACAACACCAAACGAACGCTTATGTGAATGTAAACATGATTATACTGAAATGGAGATCCTTTAACACTATTGATTTGTTTAAAGCCGAAACACTGCACCAAACGAACGCTTATGTGAATGTAAACATAATTATACTGAAATGGAGATCTTTTAACACTATTGATTCGTTTAAAGCCGCCACACTGCATCAAACGAACGCTTATGTGAATGTAAACATAATTATACTGAAATGGAGATCACTTACAAGCTACTCACACACCCAATGTAGAACAGTGGCATATTCGGTTTTATTGAGTCTATTCACGGGAGGTGTTGCAAGAAGTAACACATCTTCTAGCACGGCTAAACCGATATTCGACTTTTAAGCCACCTATATTGATGATCCTATCGGATCAGTAAAAATAACACTACTGAATCGTAGCATGTGGTTACATTGTACAGTCGTCACACTGCACTTAAGAACGGTAGTGTGAATGTTAATAAATACTGAAAAGTGAGTTCCTTTGGAAGCATCAAATACAAACCAAGAGAATAAGGTTCCTCAATGTATTTCCGTCCGAAATCCATCAATACGAAATACAGTTTATAATATGAGAACGTTATTGCTGTTGGAGTCAAGAATATAGGGAAATACATACCTTACAGACACAATAAGAACATCAACGAATCCGATTCCAAGATTATTCTTGTAATGTTGGGCAAGCTGAAATACGATTGTTAAATTTAAATGATTATTTATTGATTTGATCTAATAAAAGGTCAAAATAAATTTGCATTCGGAAATTATTTACAAATTAATTAACTTTATCTTCACACAATTTTAAAAACGAAAATAAACACAAAAATGTTTACAGTTACATTATTTTGTTAAATCAAACGCCATAAATGTTAATCATGTAATAAGCTCATATTCTCAATAACATCTCCCCATAGCTTAATTATAGTGAAATTATCTTTATTAATAAGGCATACACATTAAAATACAATATACTATACTATACATATACTCACCGTCAATGAAAAGTTACCACTTGTTAATCAGTTAAATAAATTCAGAAAAGCAATCAACATCAACACCCGTCAAGACCTCATCAGAGCCCTCATTGAGGAATGGCTCGCGATACCCCAGTATCGCATACAACGCCTAATAAGAAGCATGGGCCGTAGATGCCGAGCTGTCATGGCTGCAGGCGGTGGTCACACCCGGTACTGAGGTCTGTGCAGTTTGTTTTCTACCGTTAGGATTTTAAGCTAGTGTAGACGAACTGGGCATTGGTGACGCTTACTGTTTTTTTCCATATTGACTGGCTATACTCTAACGTCTCAAAATATACCAGATTTGTTCTTGTATAATTGCATTTCTGAATTTATTTAACTGATTAACAAGTGGTAACTTTTCATTGACGGTGAGTATATATTGCCAACAGACCGTACTATAAATAAGATTTATTTATATTGTTAAATGCATGAAATATATCTGATGAGTGTTGAGTGTGAATGATTTGTGTATGTGAGAATGAAAACTGTACATATACGTTAAGGATACAGATTTATATATATAACTAGTACATTATATACATAACATCGAAATACTGTAAGGTGTGCAGAGGTATGGTCCTACACAACAGTGTGCTCACCACTAGACGGGGAGAATAAATGGACTTCTATTTTTTGAAGCTGAAAAAAGCAGCTCATAACTCATTGTTGCACGGAAATGGTATGTATGCTCACCACTCGTTTAGCTTCCTGTTTGTATCTCTCATATGTTATTTCCACATTTAGATTGTCCGTTGATGGAACATCAAGGTCGACACGAATTTCAACAGTAGTCACCTTCTTCTGATCGTCGTCTTTATAATTTATAATATAAATTGTTTCAGACATATACTAAATGAATTCATTTGCAAGCTGTCATATTAAATGTGGTAAACATAATTTGATTGATAACTGTAACAATATATTTTTTACGAAAACAACTTTAAACCCCAGCGGCCTTTTTGCCACTGACCGTTCCAATGTGGTAGCCTATTGTCAAATCGTTTGTGATGCCACATGCCTTGCTTCTTGCTGATAATTTGCTTTGCTTTTTGAGTTAATGCGTGTTTTGGTTGACTGTGCTCTGTTATAAAGCTATAGTTCATGTTCGACTTTTATACCTTCTTTTATCCCCAATCTAATGAGTTTTAACTCACATTAATAACAAAGGAAACGTTAATACCAAAGGAAACAGAACAGTAGTGTATGTACTATCTTTATATTGCTGGACGGGCTCTATACTGGCAGGGCTCTCTGAAACGAAACTAAACAAACGTAATATAAGTAGTTGCCTTTCCGGACCAATATGCGAACGGATTGTGTGACGAAAAATCCTGTTGAACGATTTGTTTTTAAATAAAATTAAATACAATTTGACATCGACAGATGAATGACTATAACGACACTTTTTACTTAATATGCATAAATATATAGTCACCATATGCAATAACATGACACACGATGATAAGTGAACTTTTGATCCTGAAAAGTTCGATTTCGTGAACAAAAATATAATGCAAGTAATCCTAAAAAGTTAAAAAATTACTTGTACCAACACTTTCGTCAGTCAGGTCCTAATTTTAATTACGTAACTGTTCAACCGGTTGAATATATATTTTTTGATAATGATACTACTAAAAGCTTCAAAATAAAAGCTAGACATATTGCAGAACTTAAGTGGATGAACAACTTACAGACACCTTATCCTCTCGGCCTTAATGACAATATTTATCAAGAAGGAAATATTTCTAAAGATCCTAATATTTACATTTTTTTCTATATTTTCTATTCGAAAGCGTAAATCTAGGTATCATGGTCTTAGGCGTAATGGTAACATCAAACGTAAATCGCGTGTAATTATTTCTGTCGCTGATTTACATACTATATTTATTTTAAACTGTCTGGAAAGCACTCTATGCTTTCACGGCTTACCTCTTTGTCTATTTCTTTAGTAAAGTTGATCGACGAGGAAGCCGACAAAATTTTCATTCGTACAGATCCCTTGTATAACATTGCTTCCATAGTTCAAAGCTATACACAACATGTTCTCCGACCCCATATTGCCAAGGAGTCTGATCACGTCAGGCATTTTCTAAAACAACTATATATTAATAAAGGTATTGATTTCATTGACATGCCTAGTATTTTTCGGGATACTCATATAGTTGATTCTATCCAAAAATATTTCAAAAAATCCGAACGAAAGTCCTTTAATTAGCTATAAATATAAAAAGCCTATTAGAAATATTATTTTCAACAAAATAGTTTCTGACCTTGATATAGTACATAATACTCCTAAAGAATGTGAATGCAACACATCAAAATTTTGCTATGCTCCAGCAGGTCATGTCATCACTGGTAATTTTGATCTTGTTGATAAACGTATTCGGCATTTGTTTTCGAAATGTCCTAAATATAGATTACCTTCAACTATTGATTTTAATGCCTGTCGTGCCCAGATCGCCCACTCCATTGAAGATTTTAGTATAAATGGTGTCGTAGAGAACATGCGGACCCAAACTCGCTTTCTACATGGAAAAAGTCAATTCTTAAAATTATAGATACGCCTATTAACTTTTATAGTGCTAACCCCTCTTTACTTCCTCCGAGACCTAGGTTTTCCTTTCGTAATTTAAAATCGGGAATTCAGGAATTTCATAATAAATGTGTTTTAGTTCCTGCAGATAAAGCAGCTAATAATGTAATTATTGTTTGAGGCCTACATTACGTCAATGTTTTATCTCTGGAACTCGGCAGCACCAATTTGTATACTCCAGTTAATTCTACTGAGGATGATGTTGTTTCCGCACATATCACACGGTGCACTACTTTCAAGGCTGGTGTAAACGATAAGCAAAATAAATTGCCTACCATTTACTGGATTTTTGAATTACATAAAAATCCGTATAAGGCTTTTATTTCTAATTATAGTGCCTGCACCACAACAAACATCTCCAAACTTTTAACTTCTTGTCTTACTGCCGTTAAAGATCACGTTAAACTATATTGTGATAAAACTTATGAAAACTCTGGGATTAATATATTTTGGTCTATAAAATATTCAGAAGACGTTCTGGATAAAATTTTCAATAAAGATCAAGTTTCATCAATAAGCACTTATGACTTCTTTACACTATATACAACCTTACCACATCACCTTATTAAAGACAAGATACTTTCTCTTATTCAAAAAACATTCGCTAGAGAAAATACTATATTTTTGGCATGTAATATTATTAAAGCGTGTTTTACTAACGGCAGTTTAGACAGTTATACTATGTGGACTTGCTATGAAGTTTGTGAAGCACTCATCTTCCTATTAAATAATATTTTCGTCAGGTATGGTACCACCGTTTATAGACAAATTGTTGGTACCCTATGGGTACGAACTGTGCACCACTTGTCGCAGATTTGTTTTTATTTTGCTATGAAAGAGATTCATGTTGAGTCTTTCACCAGATACCCAGGCAGATGTTATTGAAGCTTTTAATGACACCTCTCGGTATCTGGATGACATACTGAACATTGACAACCCTTTCTTTCCAACTATGGTTGATAATATTTATCCTAAAGAACTTCAGCTTCTTTAGGATTGGGAAGACAGATACTCCATGTCCACCGTCCTATGCATGCCATCTTAGGGATGGTTAAAATTGTGTACGATTGATTTTAGTAATATTGAGTTCTGTTCAACCCGACAACCTGACTTCTATGGTGATGTGATTTATAAATTTCGTAAGATTCTTGGTCATGATCACTTTCATACTATCTTTGTTAAACTTGTTAAAAAGTTTATCAAAAGAGGTTATGACCCTATCATTTTGCAACGTACTGCATGCTTGGTGGTGGACCTTTTTACAGTTCGCCACTATGCTTTCCTCTTTAATTGTACGATGACCGGAGAGGCTGTGGACCCTATGATGACGCCTACCTAAAGCCCATTGGGACGGTGGCGTTTGATGTTTGTCTATGATCTTTCCTGTCGTGCCCTTAATGGTTTATTCTCTTATTGCTCTGCTTCTATCAAGTCACTGAGTACCTTTATTGTGGCTTTCTAGGCTATTGTTTATTTTGTATAATATTTACACGAGCATATTTGTGTTTTACTTATATTACCTATTGATGCTGCCTTGTTGGTTAGAGATTAGATCATGTCGGGGTTTTCTTTATTTATAGTGTCCTGTTTTAATGGGATGACAGTAGGGTAAGTGTGAGGTTTGGTGCACTCTAGAACCGGTTTAAACCCCTAGTGGCCTACTTTGCCACTGACCAAGGCGGTAGCCCTATTGTCAAACTTTTTGTGTTTGTGATGTCGTTTACTTTTATTATTACTTTTGCCTTCTTGTTTGTCTGTTTGCGTGTTTGTTTCTGTGTTTTGTGGTTGGCTGTCCTCCTTGAATGCTACTTTCTCGGTCCGATTTTTTTGTGTTTCTTTGCATATTTAACACTTACCGATGGAAGTGTCATTATCATGTTTCTGGTTTCCTCGAATATATAGACAATTGATGGAAGCCAGGGTATTTTGACATGCGGTTTTGCTATCATTGGCGCATAATCCTGGCTGCACCTTACATTCGTCTATATCAATGTCACACGTTTCATCTTCCCAGCCAGCTCTACATGTACAAGTCCCATTATAACGGTCGCATGACGAGGTGGTTTTGGGATTGCATTTACACTTTTCTTCACAGTCGAATCCGTAATAGAGGATCTCACAATCTATACATTATAATCTAAACGAACTATATAGTATAATGTAAACTAATGTTAACAATAATATGACTAGCGGATAAGCTAAAATTGGACATGATTAGTTGACGGAAATGCTAAGCTAGTGTTATGTTTATAGGACTTAACAGTAGTTAACCTTTAATAAATAAGTTCAAAAGCTATAGGAAATATTTAGGGAATAACAATGTTAGGGACAATATTTTCACTTATTCAGGTGTTTAATGTTTTTTTCCTGAATATTAATTCAATATGATAACTCATACAGATTAGTCATTATATGTGTAAATACATGTATATAAAAAAAAAAAATCAGATATAAAGCTGGCTAATTGACGACATGCAATATTAGTTTTATGATGCATTATTTTGTTCAAGCATCGTTTTCTTAATGTCACCAGGGACATAATCGAGATATTCTTTAAACATTAAGTACTTGCCTAAATATGACGACATGATAATTTTAAATTATTGATAATATTTGATGAGGCAGTTTCCTTCTGATTATCAAACATTTCATTATGTTAGTGCTTTCGTATATTAACTGCCTTAAATAAACTCGTGCGCACTAAATAGTTTGCATCCGTTTCAATGTACACTAATATATTTTTGGTTTTGGCATTTCGCACGAGGACATTGCAAAACTGTATTAATACGTTCCCTATTTGTATGCATTATTTAGCTCACGGCGATGTCCCCTTTAATCTTGTAGTCTTGTATCAAATTTGTTAGAACATCTATCAAAATTGGTTACGATCATTTCAACTTAAAACGCATTGCATGTTTACTGTTGGCCCATTTACAGGTCGCCCCTTTGATTTCCGCTTTAATTGTGCGTATGCTTTAATATATTCATATATTTGTATTTAATTTATATTGCCTAGTAAATAAAGCATCCTAATATGTTCGAGGATAAAGCAAAGCGAATGTTTCCTAATAATTACGTTGTCATGTTTAACTAGAATGACACTAGAGTAAAAGAGAGGTATGTACCCCTTAGAGCTTGATGTCAACCTCTCCAGCGACCCTTTTGCCTCTGACAGTTGCACGACGGTAACCCTGTTGTCAACCTTATTATGCTTATGGGGTTACATACACTATTTATATTTGTAATTTCTGTGGGTTTAAATGCGAGTTACGGGGTCACATACACTATTTATATTTGTAATTACTGTGGTTTTGAATGAGAGTTATGGGGTCACATACACTATTTATATTTGTAATTACTGTGGTTTTGAATGAGAGTTATGGGGTCACATACACTATTTATACTTGTAATTACTGTGGTTTTGAATGAGAGTTATGGGGTCACATACACTATTTATATTTGTAATTACTGTGGTTTTGAATGGGAGTTATGGGGTCACATACACTATTTATATTTGTAATTACTGTGGTTTTAAATGCGAGTTTTTTGATGAGTTCTGTGAATGCTACTTTTCCTTTTGCATCTACTTTAATAAGAATACATATATTTCACTCAGTGTTTTTTATTTGTAATGCAATATCTAGTTTTAAAAGTAAGAAGCGTGTAACGTCTAAAGTCTTCCAAAACTACACTAACATTATACGCATGGAACCTCTGAAGGTTTACTATAATACACTATCGTAAGAAGAGAGGAACATTTGCAGGGTAACAATATTACATAATATAAGAAACTTGGAACCTCTGAAAAAAGAGTATGATAATGGACCCTTGGAAACGGCCGAAAACGACACATACGAAATATTGCAGTCTCGGTTTGATTGAGACTGTTCATGAGCGGTAATGAAATATGCTAGCTACCGCTCACGCCCTTTAGCCCCGGGTTAAGCAGAACTCAATATTCATAAAGTATTACAATACTGCACTAATGTAAGAAGCTTGGAACGAACATCTGAAGGGTTACAATACTGCACTAATGTAAGAAGCTTGGAACGAACATCTGAAGGGTTACAATACTGCACTAATGTAAGAAGCTTGGAACGAACATCTGAAGGGTTACAATACTGCACTAATGTAAGAAGCTTGGAACGAACATCTGAAGGGTTACAATACTGCACTAATGTAAGAAGCGTGGAACGAACATATGAAGGGTTACAATACTGCACTAATGTAAGAAGCATACAACCTCTGAAAGTTTACAGTACTACAGTGTATATAATATAAGAAGCGTGGAACATCTGACAGGTTACAATACTACACTAATGTAAGGTGTGGAACATCTGCAGGGTAACAATAATACTACACTAATGTAAGAAGTGTGGAACACCTGCAGGGTTACAATACTACACTAACGTAAGAACCGTGGAACATCTGAAGGGTTACAATCATACACTAACGTAAGAATCGTGAAGCATATGAAGTGTTAAAATGCTACCCTAATGTAAAAAGCGGAGAGCATCTAAAGAGTTACACGACTACACTAACGTATGTAGCGTTGAACATCTGAAGCGTTAAACTACTACACTTACGTTAGAAGTGAGTAGCATCTAAAGGTTATTACGGTTAATACTGCACTAACTTAAGAAATGTATAACATATGAAGCCTTGAAATACTACACTAACATAATAAATGTGAAACATCTGAAGCGTTAATCAACTACACTAACGTTAGAAGTGAGGAGCATCTGAAGGTTAATACGGTTAATACTGCAATAACGTAAGAAATGTATAACATATGAAGCCTTAAAATACTACACTAACACAAGAAATGTGAAACATAAGAACCTTAAACTACTACACTAACGTTAAAAGTGAGGAGCATCTGAAGGTTAATACTGCACTAACGTAAGAAATGTGAAACATATGAAGACTTAAAATACTACACTAATGTAAGAAGCGTGGAACATATGCAGAGTTACAATACTAACCTTAAGTAGCGTTGAACATATGAAGTGTTACAATAACAAACCCTACACTAACGTAAACAGTGGGAGCATCTGAAGGGTTACAATACGACTCTAACGCAAGTAGCATGAAACATCTGAAGCTTTGAAATACTACATTAACTTAAGAAGCGATGAGCATGACGCAGGGTTAGATTTAACTTGCCTTGAGATAGTGTTTTTATAATATTCTGATACTTTTATTCATTCAAAATAAGGCGTCATGATATTCGATACACATTTACCACCTACAAATGTTCTCCAAAATATAATTGTCGAGGATGTCTTTCTGTTGTTGTTTTTTGGCTATTAGGTAAAATAAACTATGCACACTTTAATTTTTGATATTGTAAACACATGAACAGTTCCTTACGTCCAGGAACACGTATTTTATTATAACAATAATCCTACTTTTTAAAGTGGTACACGGCAATCTTGAAGTAATTATCAAGCACAACAATTGATTAATCCAGTATAATTTTGACTTTAAATTTAAATTGCCGTCTATCCCTTTCAAAAAAATTGACCTGGCTCCTGAAAATTGTCAAACTGCGATCTGATAATAAAACAGTTATCTTATGTATATGTATACATTTTAAGAAATAAGTACAATACGTTAAAACGTGACAGTCAAAATAATTAAGCCAGTATTGAAATCTCACCTTGAGCTCAAATTGTATTGAAAACCCTGTTTTACTGTTGTTGAAATTGAGTCGCAGACAAACAACAGTTGTGTTTCGTTCCCAAAGTTAGAACCATCGTTGCTTACTGATACAGCATAGGCTAGCACGAATGGCTGAATGGCGGATGTTGAGCGTTTTGACCTCACAGCTTAAAGCGGACACATAACCTCCATAAGTGTTACAGCCGTGCCGGGCGAATACAATTCTTTTGAAAACGTATGGTTACCGTTCATGTAAATCTACAAAAATATCACACATTTTGATTTAAGAAATAAAAATGAAACATTAGTCGTAACATATGTGTATTTTATAATTAGTACGATCATACGTAATCAGAAACACCTCAGGATGTACATCTATAGCCCAGCTCGGTAACATGATTTGCTTCCCTGTAATGCAAAATACGGAGTTGTCATATTTTCAACTTCCTGTGAGCAAATTGCTATTCTTATCTCAAAACCGCAGAGCTTGTAAAGACACAAATCTTGCTTATTTACTGCTGCCATGCTACATGACCGAGCAGTTCAGGTATATAAGTTGAGGCCAGATTAAAGTTATTTCTTTGTTTAGCATTGCTATATTGAATAGTATCTAGGTTATAGCTAAACAATATACACGGTATACAATGTTCTTGGCTTCAAATGAATACAAAACTTTGGTATTTTTTATTGTTTTGGAACAAAATTAAAACCAAAACACAATTAATGAAAAACCCGCCTTATATACTGAACAAAAAAAGAAACTTCAGCAAAACAGGAAAAAAGGAATAATTAGATATACCCCCAACAATAGTCCAAAGAAAGATGTTCTTGAAAAGTCAGTACACAAGGGAGTTAACTCCTTTGTCTTAAAACGTGAATTTTGGCCACAAAAACAAATATTACATCTACGAAAATTACCGAAATTTGTCCGAGACAATATTCTCTATATGTTTTTACCAAGAAAATCGCAAAAAACATAACACGGATTGTGTAGCTGGCAGCTTTTGATTAACAACACTCATCAAATGACCTCTCTTTCACATTTCCATATCATCCATAAAAGAGTATTGCTTGGCAAATTTGAAACTGCTTAATGGGATATTTAGTATTCACTTACGTGTGCTTACAAACATCAAAAATGAGATATAGGGTCCTATAGAAACCACAGCGTCCGAACGCAATGGCATCGAAGGTCCGCACTGTACTGCAAACACGGACTTGATAATACAATGAAAGAGACAAAAACAACAGAAAGGGTGGTGAAGACAGGGTTACCGACTTGGAACGGTCAGTAGGCAATAAGGCCTACTGGTCAGCTTGAATCGATTTTATATGCGCACAATCCTCGCTATTATCCTGTCTTCAGCTCCCAAATAGACAAGACAGTGTAAACAAAACTACATCCCATCAAAAGGAATTCTCTAACAATAAAGTCCACATCCAGAGAAACTAACTAAAGAAACACATACAAAATAATAAACATCTCAGGATGTATCCAGAATCGTACTGAACAACCATAGTAGTTGCAGCTAAAGGGAAAACCAATCTAGGGTACGACCAGAAATCCCGAGGGACGAAAGCTCATGCACCACCTCCCTTAGTTGGAGTTTCCGTAGGTACAATCATAGAGTCCCAAGAGGTTTTATTTAAACGCTGTTTAAGCTTTTATACGCCCTCCCTGAAAAATTGGCCTATGGAAATCTTCATACAAAAGCTTTATTGAGCGGGCCTAGTCATCTGATATTTAATTTAATAACAAAATTTGCTCATGAACAGTGATTTACAGTAAGGGTTCATACTATTGGGTATGCGAATTATTACTTTTGGTCATGCAGAGTTGTAATATCCAAATTCCTGTGAGCAAATTGTTCTAAAAGCTGAAGAGATTTTAAAGGAACATAATCTTTTTAAGTAATTACCGAATTGGGCTATAAAACTAAAATATATTCGACAGTTCTGCTTAGTAATTTTAAAACATTATAAATAGTGCATACGTGGTACTCCTTCAGCTTGCACGTCAGGTTGGTTCCAACAAACACCAACAAACACTTGCCCAAATACATAAACGTGATCATAGTCGCTGTTTCTTTCATCACAAAGTCCATCATCTAACAGTAAAGCAATAATTGGCGATGTGACAATATCAAGTGAACAATAATCTGCTCCATAACCGCTATGGCAAACACAAGTACCTGACAAAATAATATCGTAAGAGTACATTAACTCGGCTTACGCCAGTATGTCCCTATGTTAATTGTGTTCTTATGAAAGGAATGATAGGCATTTCTAAAACAAGTGACAGTTTTAAACCATGGATGAAACTATGTAGTTTTAGTATACATTTTTACATCTTTGAATATCCTTTACCAAAGCTAATGAGGTAAATTATGATAATTGTATACGAAAATTACCGAACAGTTATGCAAGTATGATTCCTTTATCTCCTGTATAATGATCTGCTCCAGGTTATCAGCTATACTCTCAATATCAGTTAAAGGACCTGCAGGTGTAACTTAGTTTGATCCAGGTGTTGTCCCCGAGTCTCTGTTGTCCGTTGCTGATTCATTTCTGTTTTCTTCTGCTTTTATTGCAACTTCTTGTCTGACGGTTGTATTTCTATATATCTCTGAACGACAGCTGTCTTGCATCGACTGAAGTGACAGACTCGACCATTGTGTGTTTCGAGTCAGCTACAGCATAGAACAAAAATATGTTTTCTATTGACAAGCTTTAAAGAGTGGCTTATAATTCTGATACGTAATATATAATATATATTAAATGGAAAATACGTCTTTCTATAGTATATCAAAAGCCTTTATAAACGGATTTAAATTAAGGCTATGCTAGTATATGTATGCTGATAATCTTTAACAACGCCATGTAATTTTTCTATGATGTGCAGTCATTCGAGTGTTTAAGCTTTGTCGTTTGCAATTGATTTTTGTTAAACAGTACGATATCTAAAAGGACACACAGCAATCTTGAAGTATTCATTAAGCATTAAAATGCCCAATTTATGAATCCAGTATTATTTTGGCTTTTAAGCTGCTCGCATATATTTAAATAATAGGTAATAAACGTTGACGTTTTTAAGTTTGCTTTGTTATTCTTCAACCTTTGAAATACACTATTGGTGCAATATAATAAACAATTAGTAATATACAAAACAAATTTACCTTGAACTATTTAAATAAACATGTTTAATGATTTGCAAATATGGAGTTATGTAGAAAAACTAACGGTGTTCCGCAAGTATAAAGAAAAGCGTCTCTTAAATGATGATCAAATATCAGACAAAATGAAATCACATTTGTCACCAGAATATATTGTATACAGTTTTCCAATGAAACTCCAGTATGAGTGGCAGGAACCTTCTGACAAAGAGCAAACGTCCTGGTCCGGTTCATGTAATATTTGCAGTAAGATGTAGCAGTTACATTATTCCAACACCTCGGAGTATCTCTCTGAAAATATATGATGGATATGTATAACGTGTATCTGTATATGTTTGTTTATTGAAACATCAATCGGCTTTAACGACAACAAATTATATTCGTTAGACTTTGTTTAGTGAAGTAATAAACTTCATATACTAGTACATGTTGACAGTTAATTGAATTTCTGGTACGCGTGTACTCTTTAATTTGCATTACATTGAGCGTGATTTAATTAAAACAATAAATGTTTAAATAAAATACTCGCTATTCGAATCTACGTCTGTGTGCCAAACAAATAATACAAAATATAATTGTTATTATTTCCTGAGATACACACTCTCATCTATTGTATTTTGACGATTGGGATTCTTGGTCTTGAGGTAAGCGAACGCACAGAACGTCTGGACGATACATCGGAACAACTGTGTTGACCCTTATTAATGCCTGGTGTACAATTTTGTATACTTCTTTGGCAAGGTAAGTTATTAGTTAATGGTAAATCCGGATTTCCTTTACAGACACTAACCGGAAATATCCATGGTTTCAAATCAAGTTGATAAACTTCTCGGACGAACATGCTGTGCTCGATATCTACGATCCACCAGTTTATGAAATCCGTTTTGTTTTCTATATACACTAGTTCATTGTTCTCAGCGATTTTGTGATAGTCATTCGTTAGATCACCGTCCAAAGTGCCACATAGACCTCTGCTTTGACCATTCTGGTCATGCAATGAAGGATATAGGTTTATATCTACCACATTCCCCCTTCCTGTCCCATCCATGGTTGGTTGTCAGTTCCTGCTCGGACTGCTGTACCATACGGGAGGTATATCTAAAAGAAGGGTATGACTTATATTTTAGAAACTCGATGCCTGATGCTTCTGCACTATACTTAAATAGATGTAAAAAGTCATTTATAAAGGCAAACAAACTACCTGATTTAAGTATTTGTTGAGCGATCTATCAAAGGACATTGTTAGTGTATTATTGTATGCATGCTGGATACACTATTTGAACTAACCGTATATGTGATGTCGTTTGCTTTTCTCACCGTCAGTGTGTGATCACCACACTACTTATATCCAATATCCCATATATTGTTGTATACGCTGATAACATAAACGTCCCGACCTGCCCTGACTGCAACTCCACTGTTACACATTGGTGAGTCACTATCCGTTTTACATGGAGTCACTTTGTGTTGTATCTTTATTGAAACAAAGGGGTACGTATATACCATATGTTCTCATGGCGTGTTGATAACATGTGAAAATGTAAATTTCGTTGATTGTCTTAAACATGTTTATTTTATAGAAAATATACATAATACATAGAGGATCTTACATGAGTGACTGTGTAGTATTGATTTTAATAAATGAGTTGGATAAATTAATAGGATACGAGGCTCTACCGAGTATCTTTTTATCCAACGAGTTTATTAAAGTCAATAATATAAAGTCACGAATGTAAGAATTCTACCGAGTATCTTTTTATCCAGCGAGTTTATTAAAGTCAATAACACACAGTCACGAATGCAAGACTCTATTTATCATAAAACTAATATATCAATGCGTATAACGTTTCAAGGCCAATCCAGACTGCCCTGAAAAACTCCGTTTTGAGTCCCGTCGTGACTGCAATTCTCAGTATTGCATGTAATATCTTTGGCAGTTTTCAAGTTATAACTATAAATTGTATATCAATGAGTAGACCTTTTCAAACCCTAGCAAATGGTGTACACACTTATTAATATATTTATATGGTACCAAATTTTTTCGCCGATAACCAATACAGACTGCCAGGAAAAGACCGCGTTTTGAGTCCAGCCGTAACTGCTATTCTCCGTATTGCATGTAATATCTTTCACAATCTATAAATAATCAATGCGTAGAACGTGCCAAGGCCTAGCGAATTGTGTACAATTACGCAATATATGTTATATGGTACACATTTCTTTTCGCCGATAACCAATACAGACTGCCAGAAAAACTGCGTTTTGAGTCACATCTATGGGATTTTCAGTAATATCTATAAATCTTATATCAATGCGTAGAACGTTTCAAGACCTAGCGAATGGTGTATAATTACTCAATATATATTATATGATACTCTTTTTTTTTCGCCGATAACCAATACAGACTGCCAGATAAACTCCATTTTGAGTCCCGTCGTAACTGCAATTCTCCGTATTGCATGTAATATCTTTCGCAATTTAAACATATAAGTAATACAATAATGCGTAGAATGTTTCAAAACCGAGCGCGGGTTAGGGTTAGGGTTAGGGCAAAGTTTATTTTGGTCTTAGAGTCCTCTTGCGTGTGGAGCGAGTCCATGGGACCCGGGACTGCATAATGCTTTATCATGTTGTGTCCTCGCAATGGACTCGCTCGACCGCACAGAGTCCATTCGAGATTATTATTTTTACTTCGAAAGGTGTGATAAGATCAGAATTAAATATTGAAAACTTTAACTTTTCATCAAAAAACTTCCTTAAATTAACAAAGTTTTTTGGTTTGTATTTAACTTTGCATAAACTTTTAGAAACGTTAACGAAATGCTCATTAAACGCATTTATACTATTTGGGAGTCATTCAATCACTTTTCCATCGATTAAAATTTGTTTAGGTATAGTTAGTTCATTGTTAACATTGTTCTTAATTGTTTTGAGGTTTTTCCAAATATATGTTGAGTTTTTATTGTTAAGAACAGCTTTGTTGAAAACTGTTTTCTTCTCTTTTTTAAATAATGATGTTTTATTTTCTCCATATTTTAAATTGATATCACTTTTTTAATTTCTGATTTAAATCTCGGAGCGTCCTTGCTCTGTGAATTTCATCAGTGTACCATCCTGGAAGAGTTTTAATTTGTATTCGTTTTGTTTTAATTGGAGCATGTTCAGCTAAAACAGCATTAATTTGTTTATACAAGAAATGTAATTAATAATTTGGATCAGCAAACATTTCGGAAATCTCAAGACAGCTGTTTTGTAAATCAAGACAAAATCTAGTATCATCAAAATTAATATAACATCTATAGGTCACGCGTTTATGGGTATTTTCGTTAATTAGTCATTCTTAATATTTCTTGTGAATATAACAAGAAAGTGACCACTAATGCAATACGATGCTACATTAATTTCGCTTAAGTTTTCTGGATTTGTACTATAAATGTGGTCTATTATAGTTGATGACTTCTTTGTTACTCTTGTTGGTGATTTAATAACTTACGAAAACCCATAATCAAGAACAACAGCATTTCATTACGTATTTTTGAAACCTTCGCCTGTAACATATTCGACATTGAAATCACCACTTACATTTGTTTTCTAATTTTAAATAATCTACACGGGCTAATTGTGTTTCGTAATTATCTATCCAAGATTGTGGCGAATCAGGTGGTCTGTAGACAAAATTAAGCAAAAATGGTTTGTTATTATCAACATTGATTTGAATCCACAATGCTTCAATATGAGTAGTTTCAATATCAGTTATGTGAATAACAAATATTATTGGCAATGTGAATCAGTAAACCACCACCCTTCTTACCATTTGTACGATCCATTCTCTCAGTATTATATCCATCAATATGTAAGTCTTTGATGTTGATAGTACCATTTAAAAACGTTTCATACAAACCAAATATATCAATTGATTTAGACTGATATATCATACATTTCAGTTCATCTAGATTTGGCAAAATATACTGTATATTTAATCCTACCAATGTAAACCTTTGTTTTTAGAATTAAATTGATTATGTACAACATTTCGTCGTCGTCGTACGGCATGGGCTCTGGCACGTCGTTCAGGGTTAGATTCGTAAGGTCCACAATCGTCGGTGTCTTCAGGAACGTCAACGTGGACTGGATGGACAGGTCGTGTTGTTTCCTGGGCCGTTTGATTCGGCGGCGGCACCTCATCTGCTATTGCTGTCGGCTGTATGACTGGTGTCCGCGGTAGATCTACCGGGGTGCCCAGAGTATAGCACAAAACGATGAGGTGATTTCCATAAGTGACATGTCTTCGTTGCGGCAAAAGAGGTCCTCTTCTTGGAGTCCATGTCAACGAGAATTTGGACAACGGCAACGGAGTGACGATCTGCAAAACGCAAAAAGCCGATTGGATGACCGGCCAAATGTTGTGCTCTTTCGAGCAATGGTGCTATGTCCATATTTCCCAGCAGCCATGCGTCCTAGTCGAGACTATCAAGCTTTGGAAAGCTGTAGAGCGAGCCCACTACGTTACTTATATCTAAACTTGTATCCTCGGTATCGATCGTCGGAACCGAAGACTCCTCGTCGCTGATCGGCGATGGTTCAGGGCTGTCACAGACAGCTTACAAGCGATTCATCCAATTGTCGTCGTCGTCGTACGGCATGGGCTCTGGCACGTCGTCCAGGGTTAGATTCGTATGGTCCACCTTCGTTGGTGTCTTCAGGAAGGTCAACGTGGACTGGATGGATATCGCAGGTGTTGTTTCCTGGGCCGTTTGAATCGTCGGCGGCACCACATCGCTACTTCGCTCAGCTGCGTATGGGACTGCGGGCCTCTGTAGGCACTTCTCTTGTGCTTTACGGCAATCACGGTGTACATGTTTCCACGAGCGGTCGGTTGGACGTGCGCCCGGTCTACGTCTGTGATGGTCAGGTGCTGTATCGCCGAGATTCGGGCATATTTGTGAATCCCCAAAAGCATGATAGAGGCATCCCGTACATCACGATGGTAGTTTCTGACATTTGTCTGGTGGCAATCGACGTCGTGTAGGCTGTTTACCATGTCAGAATTGACAAAGTTTTCTCTCGCCTCTGGCGGAAGGTAGTGAATGTCTTCTATATCGAAACTCCTTGAAAAACGTCTTGTTTCGACAGTTTCGTTATTTCATTCCTGCACTTGCAAAGGTGATCCAAGCAGTTCTGAAATCCGCGAACACGTATATGGACATTACTACAAAATGTCAGAAAGTGGTCGAAATAGGTCAGGTGAGTCACAATCGTTGACGCCGTCAGATTGAAAGGCGGCTTCAACTTTGCATCTAAGTACGCCTCCAGTACTTCAGGGCGGAAGACTTCCTTGATGTCCTCTGCGCCGGCGAAGTTCAATACCGGAGTTCAAGGTACTGTACACGTAGAGCCATCTGTTCAGAATCTTTTTCTGATTTCCCCTCTCCAGGAACAGTCTGGATCCAGTGGTAAAACTGCCTAATATGAGGCCATGAAAACAGAAACAAAGCAGAAATGAGGACAACTCCTCAGTAAGTCGTATACGGGTGTGTGAGGTACAGCAGAAGTATCACGTACACACCTACATACATACATACGTAAATAGATACATATCTCCATACCTCTATACATACATAATTATATACATACATAATTTGCACGAAGGTGCGCGGTTTAGGGAGAAACTGTGTCTCAATTGACCGCAAGTCTGCACTGTGCCTCCATCCGCATGCATAGGATTTGCCATTCGGTATAAGTACTGTCGACTTGACGAGGCTGCAAACTGCGTTGACACCGTAAGGTCTCTATTTGCATAAGAGACAACCGTTGACCGTAAACTTCGTTGTCACCGAGCTGTATCCGTTTGGAACCCACTGGTTACTCGACAAAATCAAGTCATTTGTAAAGCAGGAGTAACACGTACACATCTTCATACATACCTCCATACATATCTCCATACATACATACCTCCATACATAATTACCTCCATACATACCTCCATATATACACACATACATACTTACCTCCATACATACCTCCATACATACATACCTCCATACATACCTCCATACATACATACCTCGATACATACCTCTATATATACATACATCCATACATAACTCCATACATACCTGCATATATGCCTCCATACATACCTCCATACATACCTCCATACACACACACACACACGCAGGCACACGCACGCACGCAGGCACACACACACACACACGCACGCACGCACTCACGCACACACACACACACACACACGCACTCACGCACACACACACACACACACACACACACACACACACACACACACACACACACACACACACACACACACACACACACACACACACACACACACACACACACACACACACACACACACACACACACACACACACACACACACACACACACACGCATACATACATACATACAACTTCCGCAATGTCCGGACTCCTGCTTTGTCTCTCGGTTGTGGTTGATTGGGCCCGCTGGACTGGGTACTCGAGCCGGCTACTGCAGGGACAGGGTTGGCCACTGTTGACCATGTGGATCTGAAGCTGGACTCTGTACTCAAACCGGCTACTGCAGGGACAGGGTTGATCACTGTTGATGAAGTGGATATGGCGCTGGACTCTGTACCCGAACCGGCTACTGCAGCTGTGCGCTTTGTTGACCATGTGTCTCAACCTTTATCCTGTGGATCACCGCCATGTGTGGCGCCAACTCCTCCACTATCGCAACGCACCCTGTAACTGGCAAGGACAATGGTAACGTTGTCGCCTATCTTCGGATGTTCTGGCCGACGGACGGCGGGCTATGTCGGACGTTAGGCGTGCCCGTGACGTCTCGAGTTTGTGCATTGTACGGATGTGGCATGCCACCACCTTTGTACTTGTGGCATATATATGCGTTCATTTGAAAACATACGTCTTTATACAAGGATTGGAGCAGCCTTAAATATGTGATAGAATTATCTACTAACTACATTATAAATAATAATATTAAGCATACAACATATACACATACATATACATACCTTTCTTGGTATTGACCCTAGCGTTGTTACTGGAGGCTGCTTTTGCTGTTGTTGCTGCTGCTGCTGCTGCTCGTCTTCAGAGGCGCTGTCTGACTCGCTGCTGTCACTTACGGTTGTTACTGGAGGCTGGATTTCTGCTGTTGCTGTTGCTGCTGTCGCGTTGCTTTGCCTCCTTGGGATTCACCTGTCATTGTCTGGGGACGCCCATCTGCGATGCGTTGCTTTTGGTGCTACTCTTGGCGGTGCTTCTGCTGCTGCTGTCGTTGTCGTCGTCTTTGGATTGTTTGAAGGCTGTAGTTTTCGTGTTTACGATCCGATTTCCATGAATGAGAACTCATTTTGCAGGGTTTAACGAATCCCACCGGATGGTGTAAAAAACATATCTTACCCATCATACCCATTGTTTTCGCCGATAATACATACAGAAGACTGCCAGGGAAAACTCCGTTTTGACTCCCGCCGTAACTGCAATTATCCGTATTGCATGCAATATCTTTCGCAGTTTTCAAGTTATATCTATAAATCATATATCAATGCGTAGGACGTTTCAAGACCTAGCTTATGGTGTATAATTACTTAATTGGTTTCGCCGATAACCAATACAGACTGCCCGAAAATCTGCGTTTTGAGTCAAGCCGTAACTGAAATTCTCCGTATTGCATGCAATAACTTTCGCAATTTTCAAGTTATATCTATAAATCGTACCTCAATTCGTAGAACGTTTCAAGATCTAGCGAATGAAGTATAATTACTTAATATATTTTATACGGTACCCATTTTTTCGCCGATAACCAATACAGACTGCCCGAAAAACTGCGTTTTGAGTCACGCCGTAACTGCAATTCTCCGTATTGCATGCAGTATTTTCCGCGGTTTTCAAGTTCTAAAGGTCCATTGTCATATTCTTTTTTTTTTATCTATAAATCATCTTTCAATACGTAGAACGTTTCAAGACTAAGCGTATGGTGTATAATTACTCAAAATATGTTATATGGTACCCATTTTCTTTCGCCGATAACCAATACAGACTGCACGAAAAACTGTGTTTTGAGTCACGCCGTAAATGCAATTCTCCGTTTTGCATGCAATATCCTTCGCAATTTGCAAGTTATATCTATAAATCATATATCAATGCGTAGAACGTTTCAAGACCTAGCCAATGGTGTATAAATACTTAATATATGTTATATGGTACTCATTTCGCCGATAACCAATACAGTCACTAACCCTAACCCTACGGAGTCCTTTTGCGGATCGACTTCTTAGTTTTGTGGGGGGTGTCCAATGCGGATTGTGGCTTTGTTTTGTGCAGGGAATCCAGATGCGGATGTGACATTCTTTAAAGAAAGAAGTCCCGGGAAGGGTTGAGTACGGAGACCCTTTGCGGTTTGAGTTCTTCACTTAGTGGAAGAGTTCAGATGCGGATTGGCGGCTTGTGGACGGAGTCCGAGGAGGAGTTGTGTTCGGAGTCCCGTTACTTGCTTCATAGCAGAATGGGAGACACTATATGTGAGATTTTCGGGAAATTCTAAAGTGTCAACTCATCCAGATTTATATTGACGTTAACCAACAATGATTAACATATAAATAATTAAATTAAATCATAAATTAATCAGCACTGTCCTATGTTATATAATAATTTATTAACAATCTGGTTACTATTGTCAATATTTTTTGCATAGCATTTTAATGGTTAGGATGTGTTTCAGATACATGAAATAACCATATTTCTATTGAACAGCATCGAACAATTATAGATTATACTGAGTTAAGGAGACCTACACAGCATAGGGGGTTAATATATGTAACAAACTCTTTGCGAGTTCATACGTGCTATATATATCGCCGGTTAGCGACGAGGCGCAACATTTGAGGTATTGGTCAAGAAAATCAGAATCAATTAACATTGTCAGATTTACCATATTTAAAGATCTATGGTGGCTAGAGTCGAACAGCTATCGTTAAAATACCTATTGATCCGCACCGTTCCGATGCCAATCTACTAAACATAAGTTATTTGAGATGTTTATACCCATAGGTTATGTCAGGGCAGCCATTTGAAATTAAGGAAAACCAACAAATAACTTAGCCGTAATACATGTTCACCCGGGTTGGGTGCCGGAACTAGTCCTTGGTTTAAGGCAATATAGCCCGTTCTAGCATGAAAGAAATTGAAAATATATGCAGACAGTCTTAAAGAACGTTTTAATTTAAATCCAACGAGGTATAGAACTTGGTACTAGGGCTTTAGATCCCGCCACAATTTACTCCGGAACATGGTACCTATTCTCCTATAGCAAAGTAATGGACTTAGATTTTGTGACCGGAAATTTCAAATCCGGTTCATGACCTAATCCGTTAGAACAGAGACCTAAATTTTATATCTGCTAAAGCGTAAATATATAAATGGTATGGTAAAAAAGAAATAAGGTCAATATCACAAGTCGTTTTTGAGATATTCTTGATGGCGCATGTATACCATATTTTCTCCCATAGGCCCTATATAAAATGGCTAAAAGTTATTCGCTGTTTTTCCTTAATTTAAAATGACTGCCCTGACCTAACCTATGGGAATAAACAGCTCAAATAACTTGTGTTTAGTAGATAGAATGGTGCGCATGATGAAGTTTTTAACAATAGCTTTCAACTTTAGCCACAATAGATCTAGAAAAATGGAATATCTGACCAAAAATGTATATATGTTTTCATCCTTGAGTTGTATCTCAATTTACCGAATAACATATGTTATGTAGGACTGGAACCTCTGGAGAAAGTGTCATGATCGTCTTTAAATAAAGGCATTTGCAGCTGAAGTAGATATAAAAGTCGAAATATACATTACATTTCAATAGACTGGATTAAGGAGCATGTCCTATCTTACGGCGTGAATGTAGGTTTACAAGTGTAGCGTTTTGTATCTGCGTCTAGTTATAATGTTATACTTAGTGCCAATGAAACAAACATAATATTTATATATGTAATGGACCAGCACTATTTTATATAATGATAGATCATATCGTGCAGTAGCAGTCCGTGATGAATACATTTGTGTAAAGAGGGTTATCTTTTAAAAACATACTTTAGTATATTGGTTTCATGCATATACTATTTCTAGTTATAGAAACATTTATCATGACATCGACAAGTTCAGATCTAAATTATACGTGCTTATCGAGTTTATCTGTATATCACATCACGTGTAAATACGGGTAGAAAATCTAGAAATTTGCAGGACATCAGAATTGGAAGATTTATCAATTTGTGACAGAGTGAGAAAACATTCACCGGCTACATGGTGTTACTATTAATATAACTAATATTTCATTTGATAACATTTACAGCGCTGTATGGTCTAATTCAGCAGTGTAATGTATAGCTACTATGGCTTATTAATAGCAAGAGAGATGGTGAGAAAGGTTTATTTCGTATTAGCAAAGTGTTATAAACTGTCCGGTTTCAATAGTAGTATTCGAATTAGTCCATTATCAATAGTAGTATTCGAATTAGTTTTATTTCATTTAATGATTATGATATACTTAGTCTAGTAATTGGGTCGGGATTATAAGTATTCATATAATTGGTGAACAACGTGTAAATTAGCATAATCGGTAAAGCCTTCGATTTGCAAACGATAACCTTTATCTTGACGTCTGCTAATTAGAATAATACAATGAGTAATATTCTGTTATTTTTCATATATTGATTTTGTTAAGAATATATTAAATTGACTGTTTTAACTTGCATCAATTGATCATATAATTCTCTAATTAATAAAGCGAATAGACCAGTTGAAAATTATGTGCTTGCGGATATGCACTAGTTTCACAAAGTAAAATAGGCTTGAGTGGATAGATACGAACCATTATAGCTAATCAAATATAAATACATGTATAATTTATCCGCAACCCTGTTTATTGGAAGTATCTACGTACAACAGGCTATATTTATACTAAATACTTTATAGTATAACAATGGAACCCGCACATCCTCACTTTAGACGATGTCGATATGGACGATACCATCCTCATGTCTTCATCGTTTGTGATATATGCAATTTCCACGTCGCCGTTGGCGGTACCATATCAGGTCATCGTTGCACGATGCCTACTTCAATGCACCAATGGGACGTTTTCACAACGTCGTTAAACTCGTGCTGTACTAGTGTTTAGTGATCAATTATAGACAGTGACCACTACTTTCATAACTTCTTAAAATGACTGTTCATAACAAGTACGAATATTGCTGCAAAAGTACAGCATAGGATGTTACACTATTTTAGAAAAGATCAGGATAGGATGAGAATTAGTATTAGAAACACAAGGGTTAGTCTAGTTAATTTATAATATTAAGATAAATACATGACAATGGAATAGATAAATGTTTTATATACTGTCTTTGACGGGGAAATTAAAATAATTAAAAATATTGACTTTGGGCAGGTTATAGAATGAAGTTAAAAAGAGCTTTCAATAAAGGAGCATATATGTAACAGGCGTCACGGTAAATGGTTTTGCATAAATGTCTGCCTCAAATGATAAAATTATAGAAGGATCTATGTTAAATGTTTGTCAACTGAAATTATTTGTAAAAAAGTAAAATAGAAGGAATAGAACTAACGAAAATCTTAAATGGCATAGCTGAATAATGAAAGGTATATGATAAGAGAAGTTAGAAAACCTGGGTAAACAACACAACAGTGAACAGTGAGTCAACCTGAGTAAACAGCAAACCTGGGTAAATTAGGCAAACCAGAGGAAACAGCATGATAATATTCAATATAAATCTGGGTTAATCGGCCACTCAGTGATGTAAGAGTTTTAGTACATGTTACATTTTTTTGGCAACCATTGCGAATATTTCATATTCGTATGTGGTGAGATACTTTTCTTTCCACGATATTATTTCATAGCCACATTCCTTGCATATCCTTTGTACGTTTTCTTTTGTTGTGTAGAGTTTTTTAAATCTGACGCCGTCCACCAGGAAGGAAGATTGATGTAGCATGTCCACAACGAAAATATGACCACCGGGTTTCAAGAAGGTTCTGGAATGACAGTATAATACATTATAATACTAAGTCAAGTGTAATGATAAATATTGTATAGATAGATATTATCGCTTGTCGGAAATATAGTTAAAATCATATTTTAGAATTTTAGCGTACAGTAAATTTAGCGAAAACCATTTCCTGAATGTGTTGCTAGTTTTTTTGTCGGAAGGCGAGCATCGTATCTGAGTGCACAATGTATGAATACCTACTTGTCAAGCCGTTTTGACAGCAACTTGTTAGTGAGAAATGTGAGACAATTAATACAATATTTAGACAAATTTATTCAACAGACAAAAGTAAATACATGTATTGATATATATACTTATTATGAAAAGAAACTTCCGCATTTTAAACTGCTTGCATAGGGTTGACTTTATTATACTTTGTACAACAATCTAGATACAATTTCAGCCTTCTATACTCGTCCCTCAATCATTATGATTAATATTAATTGATTATAATAAAAAATAGATTATATTTTTTGCTGCTAAAACATGTTTTATTCAAATTGCGAAATCACTATATTTTTTTTATTATAAAAGGAGGTAATCTGAAAATAATCATTCTTGAAAGCTGTTTTGCACAAAAATTAGTGAAAACGTCAGCATCTTTACTCTGTCTTTTTGGTGATGAGAGCATTCTTGGTTTATTTCAATATAACAACAATGTGTTAACTCAAACTTTATGGTGTTTAAACCAAAACAAGGGAAATAAGTTTGCACACAATAAAAATTCCTTTCGTGACAATCCTGACCTTTTAACGAAGGTATTGGCATATAAGACCAAACGATATATAATTTCATTGTGTCTAAATGTATTGGTAAAGTTGCGGAAGTTTCTTTTTTTGTTCAGTATATTATGTATACACATCTTGCATTATTATATTGTTATTGTATGTACATGGCTATACATATTTAATCTGTTCTGAATTTCAATTTTAAGCGTTACATATGAATTTAAATTGTTTGTCTTAGTTTAGATGAAATGTTAAAAATGGAGATATAAGAAATATGACCATTGAGGAAATATACATATGTGCGGTACGAGTTATTTAAATATTTTCCTTCCCTAGACAATCTATAGATCTCAGTTGTAATGTAATACAGAAAGAAAATGAGGGAAGAACAATTAAAAACTTATATCTAATAGATATACGAAATATGTCAAACTCTTTGACACATACACTTCTCAAAACTGCTAACTACACCGCTACGTTTTGGGTTATATATATCGATGGGTTGAATGTTTTTCAATAAAATAAAAAGGAAATACCAATTCAATCATTTTTACATCATTTCATTTTATTTTTTTCATGGGCAATGCTAGAACTAAACCACAATAAGCAATTACAAACGACCCATGTAAACACTAAAGTCACACTTTTCATTTCTTGTTCATAAAAGTGTGACTTTAGTGTTTACATGGGTCGTTTGTAATTGCTTATTGTGGTTTAGTTCTAGCATTGCCCATGAAAAAAATAAAATGAAATGATGTAAAAATGATTGAATTGGTATTTCCTTTTTATTTTATTGAAAAACATTCAACCCATCGATATATATAACCCAAAACGTGAGCGGTGTAGTTAGCAGTTTTGAGAAGTGTACATGGGTGTCTGACATATATAGTATATATCCGAATACACATACTGACCAAGTTGGGTGGTACACGTCTCGCCGAGACATCATTACAACGATGAAATAAAACGGTATTTGACATCAATTCTTAATGTAGTATTTCAGCAATATTCATTTATATTATCCAACCCTCCCCCGCTAAAACGACGTCAAATGAACAAAACACGTAATGCAATAGCTCCTCTTATGGTTATCATACATGTGAATGCATGATAACCATAACGTCTTTGAAGCATGAACATATTTACATATGTAATACCAATTAAACTATGTCAACTGATTCGTTTTTCAAGAGCATGCACTCGAGTTGATGACTTTGATATTCGTAATCTTTCTATATCTAAGAAGCTACTCAATCAGGGCTACCGTTACCATAAACTTCGTAAAACCTTCGCAAAATTGTATTTTCATAACCCTGATCTTCTTTCCAAATATAAAAGTAATTTAAGGACTCTTCTGCGACAAGGACTATCACAATCGGACTTCTATGGTGATGTGATTTATAAACTTCGTAAGATTCTTGGTCATGATGCTTTTCATACTATCTTTGTTAAACTTGTGATAAAGTTTATCAAAAGAGGTTATGCCCCATCATTTTGCAAAGTACTGCATGCTTGGGGGTGGACCCATTTACAGTTCGCCACTATGCTTTCCTCCTTAATTGTACGATGACCGGACAGGCTGTGGACACTATGATAACGGCTACCTAAAGCCCATTGAGACGCACATAGTATGTTGTTTATCTATGATCTTTCTTGTCGTGCCCTCAATGGTTTATTTTCTTGTTGCTCTGGCTTCTGCCAAGTCATTGAGTACCTTCATGATCTTTGGCTTTCTAGGCTATTGTTTTTTTGTATTATATTTACACGAGCATATTTGTGTTTTACTTATATTGCCTATTGATGCTGCCTTGTTAGTTAGAGATTAGATCATGGCGGGGATTTCTTTATTTACACTGTCCTGTTTTAATGGTATGACAGTAGGGTAAGTGTGAGGTTTAGAACCGGTTTAACCCCCATTGGCTTACTTTGCCACTGACCGTTCCAAGGCGGTATCCCTATTGTCAACCCTTTTGTGTTTTTGATGTCGTTTGCATTTATTATTACTTTTGCCTTCTTGTTTGTCTGTTTGCGTGTTTGTTTTTGTGATTTGTGATTGACTGTCCTCTTTGAATGATACTTTCCCTGTCCGATCTTTTTATATTTCTTTGATAAGAATGGTTTAATTAAACTATAACGTCGTGAACGTGTGTGTCGACTACACTTTTGTACGCAGTTTGCTTTTTGCTAGGTGTTCTTTGTCGAACGTGAAACAAATGTCATTGCTGCTTTTTTGTCCACAATTACGTGTTCTGTCTGTAGCTCTATGTCCGGTAATCCATACGTCCGCAAGATGTGTTTGGTATAGTATGCTATTTTGTCCACCATATTGCGTTTTCACAGTATCACCAATTGTCCGTAAACTATTTATTCTTGTTTCTTTATGTCCACTATGACGCATTCTGTCCGAAGCACTGTGTCCGTATCATACGCCTTTTGTCCGCATATTTTGGTTTATTCGTTGTTTTGTCCACGAAATGTCTGCATCATATTCGAAGAAAATACCGAGAATTTCTACACGGAAGCCCTTCTTTCTATAACAAGGCGTTTGTTTTTCTACACGAAAGCCCTTTTTTCTATAGCGAGGCGTTCGTTTTACTATTTATTCAATAAATACTGATATCCAGTAAATATATTCAGATATTATATAGTTTATATATTAAAGTAGATATTTCATAATATTATAGTTTTACTACATTTTTAATAAACTTATTCGATATCAACTAAATTAACTCAGATATGTACTCTTTTTTATTTTTGCATTACCATCGAAATGACCTCAATGACCTTGAAATTAAATTTCTGTTTTCGTTTCCTTTAACAAATTAATATTAGTTAGATATGTTTCTCAAGCAACTACATACACTAGGAAAAACTCCTTGGATCATAGCAGAACATATCAGGTGGTATAGCTTAATGCAACGAAGCAGTTCAACATATGATCTTACCCCGCTTCCACCAAACTTGTCAATATCAAGGTCAAATTAAATGTTCATTTATAAACTTATAAGATAGAACCACAAGTGATTTCATGTGTGAAAATTAAATATGACGAAAAATTGGTTGATATTATACAGACTTACTGCGGTCAACAGTGGTCGACATAATCATGTGCGTTACTTTTGATGACGAAAAACAAAATGTAATATGTTGTACTATGTGCTGTTTATTTTTCAAGACACGAATGAAATTAATACATTAATCTACACTATGATTATCACTTTTTATGAATATATAAATGCATTTCGAAGGTTTCGTTATACCTATGAAAACAGTTTTTGTGATCCGAATAGAGTGAAACCGACGTGTTAAAAGGTTTAATTCCATATATTTACTAGAAAATACATATCTGAAATCGATTTTTAATTAAAAATGATATCAATGTTGTTTGATTCAATACTTTAACCTACCAAATGTTGCTAATGTTAAATAATCAACAATATGTACGGCGCGTCATTACTATTTACATTCAATAGGAATGTTAAGACATATAATTCTAGTATTTATTATTTTAAGTCCTCTCACCATGGGGTTAAAATGATCTTAACCACTGTCTATGAGCTATAAAGTACCAAGATTTGACCGGATGTTTAGTTAGTATGACAAACTATGGAGGTTTCTCTTAATGAATATCAATCAAAAATGAAATATAACCGAGACGATTAACGTAGGTAACATGAAATTTAACAGTTCCGTCTTTAAATTACATAACAAATAACCTAATCAATAGAATAATTGAATACTGTATTTGTTTGTCACGGTCTGAAGAACAACACTGTATAATTACAAACTGTGAATAATATACGCATTTCCTGCATTCCGATTGGTTAACCAGTGTTAAAAATGTCCATAAATGACGTTATTTTACGTCATATTACGTCATTAATTGACGTCATTGATTGGTACCGTTTTTCTATCATAATTTCATATTTAACTGACATTTCAATATCATCTGATGTAAATAAAAGTAAATGTATAGAGGTTCGTAATTATAATGATTGTTTCTCATTTTTTGCGATGTTATCGATGTATTATAACACGTCAAGATGGGTCACAAATGTTGAATAATGAGATATAGAGTCCTATAGAAACCACAGCGTCCGAGCGCAAAGCATCGTAGGTCCGCACTGTACTGCAAACAAGGACTTGAAATTACAATGAAAGAGACAAAAAACAACAGAAAGGGTGGTGAAGACAGGGTTACCGACTTGGAACGGTCAGTAGGCAATGAGGCCCACTGGTTAGCTTGAATCGATTTTATATGCGCACAATACTCGCTATTATCCTGTCTTTAGCGCCCAAAAAGACAAGACAGTGTAAACAAAACTACATCCCATCAAAAGGAATTTAAAACCATTTCGCTGCTCTACGCGGCTTTATTCCATTTGTTTTCCATATTGACGTGTTATACAACGATAACATCGCACAAAATGAAAAACAATCCTTAAATGATTCCCGAATATTCGAATATGTAAGAAATAGTATGCCCCTTTGACAAACAAAATGTATTAAAGCATTTCAAACATGTGTATTATATTTTGGGGAAGATAATTGCAATTTTTATTTTAAATTGATTTGAGATAGGTAAAATGAATTCTAAATTTCATTAAATTGATAATGTGTATATTAACTGAAACTTGTGCAGAAATGTTAGTTGTCGTACAGAGTAACAGTTTGCGTATCCAGAATAATACAAAATACACCTACGGACTCATTGTTATCCACCGGTGCCCAAGTCTAGGGATAATTACTAATTCATCGGAACTTGTAGGCCATTTAAGGCCATTTTTTCTTCCAAAAGGTTGTTTTTGATTATGGAGGCGTCCACTGTTGGGATATGTATAGGAATTTCAAACGTACTCGATGTTGAAACACTTTTGAATAGCAAAGGGTTATTTCATTTAATCGTAATATGTACCTCACAGGTTCTCATTAAATATATCATTATTTCCACCCTTCTATCTATCCATCTATTTGTAATGAGTACATGTGCATGTACACCCACTCGCTGTGAATGGCTTATATAAACTTGGTATACTTACCGATTTTTTAATTCGAAATACGGATTTAAGTACGTTTACGAAGAAACCGCAGTTATAGTTATAAAAATTATTTCTTAACATCACAGAGCATAATATACGATATGTCCTTCGCCTAGCACCCAACGTCAAGGGTTTACAACTGGTCATGTAAAAATGTATCATTCTCATTAACATGATATTCACATATGCTAATTGGAAATAACTCGTACGAAAACCGTTCAAATATTACGTTGACATTTTTTTATATTTTCAATACACTTTGGTAAATGAAGTAAAATTATATTGCAGCACATATATAAATACTCTCTTTCATAGCAGTAACTGTCATAAACATATCTGAAACATATTTCACAAAATAAGTATTTCACTACTCCACTATCCGCTATGTGACGTCGCTTTGAAAACCAACATCCACTTAACGTTATAAAGAAATTCAATGTAATATAAATCCGAACCAAAATTACAGTTTAATTTGATTCTGGTATTATACATGATTTGAATCAAATAAACAGCGTTCGATATTCATAGGTTATAAGTAGAACACAGATTGTGAGAAATGTCCATATGAATTTGATAGTGTTCAAGTACTAGTAGCATATTTATTATATTCTCTCTTCATAGCAGTAACTGTCATAAACTTATCTGAAACATATTTTACAAACTAAGTATTTCACTACTCCACTATCCGCTATAGAACGTCGCTTTGTCGTTATGTCCTTCCCCTAGCACCCAACGTCAAGGTTTGCAACTGGTCATGTAAAAACCAACATCCACTTAACGTTATAAAGAAATTCAATGTAATTTAAATCCGAACCTAAATTACTGTTTAATTTGATTTTGGTATTATACATGATTTCAATAAAATAAACAGCGTTCGATATTCATAGGTTATAAGTAGAACACAGATTGTGAGAAATGTCCATATGAATTTGACAGTGTTCAACATTAACATTCTAATCATTTAGAAAATAAATACTAGTTTTTTTGTTCTTTTATAAAACTTTATTCAATTATATACACGATACAATACAATCAATGCTGTTTCAAACATATATATAACAACATGTTGTATACGTATCAACTTGCATTTTGTATATCCATCAGTTTGTCTTTCTTTCTACTTTCTTCCTTTCTTTCATTTTCTTTCTTTCATTCTTTATCAAGCGTGCGTTTTCATTTCTTTAAGATGAGATCAGCAATCTAGTTGTGCAAGGAATACTTATAACCTCCCAATTACCTTTATATGGATTTCGCAAAATGAAAAGTCAGACTTGTTACCTTTTTTATATTATATACTGTGTGCGCCCCTTTGCTGTATATAGCTAGGTTTTTATTATCGGCATATATGGGTCACGATGGTCTAACACGTAAAAGCTTTGTATTAAGACCCGAATGACACGTGTCTTGCACCAAAAACAAACCTGTTGATGTTTTCAAGCAAAACGAGTCTTGTTATATTTCAAAGGATTAACGTGTGTCTCTGTATATAGTGAATTCAAAAGGATTAACTTATGACGTATGACACTATTATTGGTGTTCGGTAAGTAAATACTAAAGCAAATTGTTTAACCTTTCTATGATGTTCTGTTATCTGTTTGTATGTTTTAAGTATGCATGTTTTATGATTATTTCATATCTGAATATTCTTAAAATATCAGACGAGTCGTGTTTATTTTCACAGTTGAGGTAGGACTTGTAAATACAAAATCCTATTAATGCCATGACTTTAGTTACCTCACTGTAACTTTCTTGATTTATTTTGTAGCCTAATATGATGTATTTAAGCTGTGCAATGTTTTTTCGTATCCGCATTGATTAAATATGACATGTAAGTGTTTCCAAAAGGACTGTAGAGCGTTGCACTCAATGAAGAAGTGGTTGTATGTGTCTACTTTGTTGCAGTTTAGACAAAAAGGCGTATCTCTGATATTCCAAACGCAGATTAATTCTGCAGTTGGTAGTATTTTATGAATTAGTTTAAATTTGAGCTGTTTAACTCTGTTGTCTTCTATTTGATGTATCGTTGAGTATACTCTTTTCCAGTCTATTTCATTTTTACTAAATTCTTGTTTCCATGTATTGTGCATTAAAGGTTTTGAAAAAGCTTGCTCTACCAGCATGCTATAAATATATCGTCCGTCAGTTTTATCTAAGTATACTTTGATATGGTTTTTAGTAGAAATAAAAATGTTTAAGCCTGTTTTAGCCTTTGTAAGCTTTGATTCCTCTGATTGCATTATATATTTCCATCTTGCTGGTATAGCATTAAGAATGGATGCAATTTCAGTTATCCAATTTTGTTTTGCATTTAATTTATTGTAGATGACATTCTGGGATATAAGGCCACCTTCATCTAGTATGTCATTAATAAATATCAGATCTGAATTAATCCAGTTTGTCAAATGCAAAACGTTTCCTTTTAGTTTATTGTTTTTGTTACCCCATATTATGTGTTGCCTAATATCAGTAAAAGTATTACAGTTAGGATTTTGCCCACCGCCATTTTTATCCAACATTTTAAAAGATCTATGTAAAAGTCTGGTAATGTGTGTATATTATCAAGGTTCATGTGAAAAATTAGGTAGTCTTTACCATATTTTCCAAAGTAGTATTAAGGAATTACTTTCCATGAAGCATCAGTGCTATCCAATAAAGGTATAATCCATTTAAGTTTCTTGAAATAAAAAAGGATTCTGTGTCACACATAGCTGTGCCTTCTTTTTCTTTTAGACCAATCAGAGTTTTTCTTTTAATTTTTACCTCGTTTACCTTCCCACAAGTATGTAAAAATCTTTGTATTTATCTTTTTAATAATAAGTTTAGGTATAATACATGCCTGAATTTTGGAAGTATCAATGTTTTGATTATTTGAGCTCTACCAAAAATCGTTAGTTTTCTTTTCATCCAGTTATGTATTGTTTGTTGTGTCAAGTTTAGCTGTTACATTAAGGTTCGTACATTTTATTTTATCTGTTCCAGAATAAACACCCAGAGCTTTAATAGGGCCGTCTGGCCATGTTATATTTCCAACCTTTTCTTTACATCGTTTTAATTTACCTATCCACATACCTTCGGTTTTATTTTTATTTAAAATTATCCCCCAATGTTTTCCAAATATTTGGATTATATTTATTAACTCGATTATTTCATCTTTCGATGTAACAAAGCTAGTGGTGTCGTCTGCAAGTTGAGATCATTTTAAGGATTTTACAACGCCTTTTGCCTTCACTTGTATGCCGCGTATATTTTGATTATTTCTTATATTTGTTGCCAATACCTCTGCTATTAATAGAAATAAACGAGCAGAGATAGGACACCCCTGCTTTAAACCACGTGACTGACAAAAAGGAATGGACTTCCAACCGTTATTTATAACACAACAGCTTGTGTTATTATAAATTGTTTTAATCTACTTTTTTACTTTTTAAATGACTCTTTAAATCCGAATTTGTCTAAGGTTTTATGTATAAAAAGGCAATTCACATGTATCAAATGCCTTTTTAAAATCCATTTATGTCTAGATTGTCAGTGTTATCTATTATGTCTTGAATCAGACTTATATTATATCCTATATATCTGTTTTTAATATATCCTTGCTGTTCAGTGTTAATTAGTCTCGGTAAAACTTCTTGAAGTTTTTCGCTAGTGCTCGTGTTGCAATTTTATAATCCTGATTTAACAGTGTTATTGGCCTCCAATTGTCTACGTATTCTGGATCACCCTTTTTATATAATAAAGTTAACACACCCATTCTTTGAGTCTGGGAAAGTTGACCTTTTTTATATCCGTCATTTAAAGAGTTGGTGACTAAAACAACAAACAGGTCCCAGAACTGTTGGTAGAACTCTGCTGTTATTCCATCGATACCAGGGCTTTTATTGCATTTCATTGACCTGACGGAATCTGATAGTTCTATGTATGTAAGTAAACCCTCACATTTGTTCGCATCCTGGTCATTTAATGATTTTTCCAAATTTGTTTCATTTAGATAAGTATGTGTATAGTTATCATGTGTATTTTTTGAGCTATACGGTTCTTTGTAGAATTGTACTTTTTCTTTTAAAATCTCTGATCTATCAGATATGTGTAAACCATTTATGTTTAACGTGTTTACCACTTTTTTCGTTTGCCTTGAATTTTCTAAACCCAAACGGTAGTTGTTATTTTTCTCTCCTTTTTCTAACCATTCAACTCTAGATCTTATCTGCGCTCCTTTTGATTTATTTTCATATATAAGTTCTATTTCTGCTTCTAGCTCCGTTTTTTCCTTTTTAAAATTTTCATTCAGTATTTGTTTATTATCCTCTAATTTATTTATTGTGCTCAGTCTATTTTCTAATATTTCGAGGACCATTTTGCGTTGTTTTGCTTTTTGTTTTGCATATATTATTGGTTGCTCCTTAATTTCAATTTTGCAAATTTCCCACAAAAGTTGATCACAAAATAAATACTAGTAGCATAATTATAATATGAATTACATAACTATGTATGGAAAATCTTATATTAAGCACATATTTGTGAAGAAAAAAAATATATAAGCTGTTTAAATTCTAAGATTGCGTTTTGTTTCATTAAAGTGATACTTTTTCTAATATTGTATATTGTCTCGGGCGTCATCAATGTACGTCAACAGATGAATACGACATAAAAAAATGTTAAACGTTCAATAATATATTCCTCCTTAATGAGGATAACTGCCAAATGTAGTCAGTAGGTGTGATATGGTATGTGCTGTAGATGCAACTCAACCCTATCTGACAATAACCTTCATATTAAGGGCATATACGATTTTCAAACTGATTAAATGAGTGCTTCTATATGAGTGTAAATACCTTCCGTAAGTGATACCATTTCAAGCTCAAATCCCGATACTCGACAAAGTCAATACCAAGATCGTCTTAAAACCTTTGATACGTTTTGTGTTAAAAATAGTTTATTTTAAAAAGGAGTAGAGGTTCGAGATATTTGAATTTGCGAATTTAGTTTTATGATGATATTATACACACCTGAAACTTTGAAGACATGCTGTATACTCTTCATGCGTAAATACAGTTCCGTGCATACAGAGAATCAATTGAACGGCATCAAATAAGACTCCTTCCAAACTAGTTCCGGAACATGGATTACCCATGCGTAAATCAAAGGCAACTATTTCACGCACCTGACTAGCCAGACGTTTGTTACAAACAATCCAATCTTCCCTAAAACACATAATATGATATTTACAAAAACACATAATTACGAACACGTAATTGATGAACTTTCTTAGAAATATTGATTTTATATATTATAATAAATTGCTATAACTTCGTAACATAAATGACTCCATTAAATTGGGATTAAACATAATCGGTTGGTGTCCTTAGCTGTTACAAACATGTATTAACAAACAAGTGCAATTGACATATTAGATCGGCTTATTAACTGATGATTGATTTAAATTGTATAACGGTTTTTATTCCTTATTTTGTCCACAAACTATTATATACATGAAGTAAATATTACCCTGTATTGCAAATAAGGTTTGCGTAATGAAATAATTAAACATTGACTATCTTATAATAAGGCTTTTCCAACATAATTTGGTATAAACATATAATAATACGATTCGTTGATACGCTACTTACTGACTTCCATTTGCATCGATCATATATTCAAACACTGCCTTCTGGTATTTAACATCTCCAGCCTTCCATCTCCTGAGTAATTGTAAATTTTCCTCTGCCTTGTCACTTAGCACAAGTTCTTTGAACCATTTTGAAGGCGCATATAATGAGTGGCAGACTGGACCAGAGCCGATATCAAGTAAACGTTCACCGGTTATCTTTCCTATATGTAAATTAGTTTTATAAAAGTAGTTTAACAGGCGGTACATGTTTGTAAAATCTTTCTAAATTATAACAACAGTATCATATATAGACTGGGAACAATCCATAGGATGGTAGTATATTATATGAATATCACATTCATGACAAGGTGATAGTAACAATGTTTACCCTATACATTTAAGAGAAAAGTTACACTCGAACAATACGATAGGTTAAAATAGGGGAGGGAACCTTAGTCGACTTTCAACGCTAAACGCATCTTCTGCAGAGGAATTGTAGAGTGACAGTCAGCAATTCAAAGCACAATAAATTGAAACAAATCTATACAATTATTAAATTGACTAAAATCTGTAGGGTTAAACCAGAAAAAACATATTAAAATATTATCCTGAAATGGGGACCATAAATAATATATATATATGTTTCTCTTTATCTTTAAAGAGAAAAGGTGACACTTGAACAATACGTTAGGTTAAAATGGGTGGGTGGATGTTGGTGGAAGACCCATCGCCGACATTGAACTCTAACCGCGTCTTCTTCAGAATATTTGGAGAGGGGGACTAATTTCAATTACACGAAATTGAAACCAAAACTATAAAAACTAGAAATCATTGAATACTGTAACAGTGTTAATGTAGTACATAACAACAGCAGTGTTAATGTACATAAACACTGTGGGTTTAGCCAGAACAATACTAAAATATTACAATATTCCCAATAACTTATACCAGCACTACAGTACACAGTCAAACTTTCCTGGTTAGAATTTCACAATTTCTAATGTCGGTGTGAAATTCTAACTATTTTGTATTACTGACGTCATCTTGTATCTCGCCAATATTCAGCCAGCGAGTAAACGCTATTTTCAGAGTCGATATAAAATCATGATTTTATGAGGCCCCTAAAGCGGGTTATATCTGATATAGTTCATAGTTTTATTCTCGTGACTTTTCTTCATACTATAATGAAGAATCCATCCGCAGTGGCTATATCTCCATTTATTTGTGGTAGTTACATGTCCATTCTACATGATTGAATTTATTAACCGCAGCAATTGTATTGTGTATTGTAATGCCAATGTAATGTATTGTAGTCTCCACTGATGAAGACGTACAGTCGAAAGCGTTTGGATATTTGTTTTATTTGTTATTAGCACTGTGTTATTGACATATCTCTACAAACTTACTGTCCAATTAAAAGTGCATCCTTCTCGGAACCAGTGTTCTGAAATGTATTTCCTTTTATGTATGATTCTCTCTTTGATTGTTTTCTTTAGTGGGGGATTTAGTCGTGGTGACAAAGGCGTCGGTGTAAACTTAAAGATCATTAATTTTTGTGAGACCTTGGTGGCAGGAATAGGGGACTTCATCGCGACACGTTGTCTTGAAGTGATAGACAATCACGCAAAATGAAATTCATATCAGCCACTGATAGCGGATATATGAAAAAGACTCGAAATTGAACAGCCAACTATCCTGTTCGAACATTAAACGTCCATATGTGTTATTTACTGTGTTAGTAGGAACTTGGGAACTGACGTGAATAACATGTATGCAAAAGGAAAATCGAAAATGGTTTAGGACATACAAGAAGAAACAAATGCGTACAGGAAAATTCCTGTTTTAACAGTAAGAGTCTAAGTGTGACATTGACCTTGGTACATATAGCATGAACCTAGGAGTTAATTGTTACCTATCGTCGTGATCTGATAAACATTTTTACAAAGGAAAGTTGAAATCCGCTTACTGGTTTAGGAGATATGAGAAAGACACAAAATCCGGAAAGACGATCCGATTACTATATTTCTCCCGACTCTTCAAGTTCTAGGGCATGATAATTCTCGCCCTGTGATGTTCTTATCACTATCACACTTACAGATGTTAGAAGTCCTTTAAACATGCTTGTTTTACATAAGGTATATTAATATATTTTACATACGTCCTAAGTATAATTAAAATAATAGCATTGCTTAAAATACTAGCTGCTATACATTATTATATTCCTACATACCAGACCTGTTTATACCGTAACTAAATTCCACACATTTGAACAAAGATCAACCTCGATAATTCAGATTTGTTGTTACATAATATTCATTTCTTTTAATTCCATATACCTTCACATCCTTAAATCATATGCAAGATGGTATTTAATTAACTATTTAATAACGGATTACACATATTGAACATTCTTATGATTTATTTAAGCAAATTTGATAAATTAATATTTCACTTTTCACCATATTGGTATAGCCTGAAATTATTTTCAAGAATATGGTTGTACGTGTGTTAACGATTCCATGTAACAATATATTACGCTTTTCAAGAAAAAAACCTGTTTTATTCGGCTATATATTTAGCAATTATGCAAAATTTAATTCAACGATTTATTATTGACCGTTTAAAACTATTCTTAATACTTGTTAGCTCACCAGAGCCAAAGGCTCAAGTTGAGCTTTTGTGGTCATCTAGTATCCGTCTTTCGTCGTTAACATTTTGCTTCAATCGACATCTTCTAATCGACTTCTAAACTAGTTTTGATGACACTTTACAGGAAGCATCCTTGGGTGGCCCCTTACCAAAATGGCTAAGATCGGACAGGTCCACCAACAAGTTGTTTGAAATTTCCTTAAATTTGACATGGCCTTAGCTATGACGGCCATCTTGTCCGCAAAAAAAACAGAAATCTGATGAGAGGGTCTCTCCAAAAGATCATTATGATTAAGTTTTATCAAAATACTTAAAGTGGTTTCAGAGAATATGCCATTTTTAGCCTTTTCCTAAAACACTCATTGTAAACTTTTGGTTGCCGTGGCGGACATTTTGAATATTTCAGGACAACGAAAAATAGAAACTTGATAGAAGCCATTCCAAGGAATGTGTTATTTTGAGACCAACCAAAGGAATATGTATGTGATATATCACTAGAATGGAATAAGTTGTTTCGGAGATGTTGTATGCAATTTCCTTAATTTTGACATAATTCTAGCCAAGGTGGCCATCTTGGATGACTTGCGGCCCCGACAGACACAGCTCTGAGAGGTAGCATCCCAGATAAAATTGTGGTGAAGTTTCATCAAAATCTATGTATTTTATAAAATTGGTAACAGACGGACATAAAGTGATCGCTAAAGCTTGTCTAGAGCTAATTGAAATGATTCATTTTTTGATAGTCTAAGCTTTCAGAACAGTATTTCTACCAATTGAATTAAAAAAGTCTTGGTCACGCAACATTTCAAAATAGTTAGTCAAGTCTAGTTATGCTTTTTAACAACATTGAAATCGATGCACTATGTTCATGCCCCGTTTGGACTAAAATTCTACATTTTCAGATGTAGATAAATGACTATGAAATTAAGCTTAACATTGATCACACAATGTGAGGAGATATGTGCAAGTTATTTCCTTATCTGCGGAGAGAAAATAGTCCATTTTGTAGAAAATTACTGTCAGAGTTGAAATATATCAAATACAATGAAAAACACACTATTTCCAAAATATCTATATACATTTCCTGAGAGTTTGAATACAGTACTTTAAGAATCAAACATACTGCTCGTAGACATCAAATTGCAAAATTATAAACTTACCATCTTTATATGTATCAAGTAAGGAATCCAAAGCGAATTTCACGGGTTCTTCTTCAATGCGATTGCCAGTAAAATACGTATAATATTATACAATTATGGACTTTTCAGCTGTTATACATGATGTGATATGCACCAAAAAAATCATTATTGACCGAGGCGATAGCCGAGGTCAATAATGATTTTTTGGTACATATCAACATCATGTATAACAGCTGAAAAGTCCATAACTGTTTTATTATATAACCCTCAATTTACAATTATATAAAACAGGTCAATATCAAAAAAACAATTATATAAAACAGGTCAATATCAAAAAAACAGGTCAATATCAAAAAAACAGGTCAATATCGCTAGATATTTTTTCTAAAAAATTACTTTTTAGCCAATGAAAACGCGTCTATTTATAGGTTATATAATAAGTATTGATATACACTTCTGGTTTGAAGTGAGTTTGATCATACGTCGTTAGTTCTTCTTCCATTTCAACAGCTGCAATTAAACATAATGCTATAGTAAAGTAATTATATGGACAAACACATTTCATACATTTAATAATCTTTTGTTATGCTGTGTAATGTTATTCTTAATGTCTAGATTGTGTTAAACTGCAGGTTGGTCACAGTATTCTGGCAGTTATACGGAGGGAGTTATTATTGGTGTTTGTCCTTTAACTGATGACACACTATACTGGCTGTTATATGGTGGTAGCTATTTTTCACGTGAGTCAATTAACTGAGGTCACACTATACTGGCTGTTATATGTAGCTATTATTGACGTGTGTCGATTATCTGAGATCACACTATACTAGCTGTTATATAGAGGTAGCTGTTATTGACGTGTCCGTTAACTGTGGTCACACTATACCAGTTGTTATATGGAGGTAGCTAATGTGTCCGTTAACTGAAGTCACACTATAACGGATTTATTTAAGGATTGTTTTTCATTTTTCGCTATATTATCGATGTATAACACATGTCACAAAAGTTGAATAAAACCGCTTCGCTGCGCTACGCTATTTCATTCCATTTGTTCTCCATATAATCCTTAAGAACCTCTATACATTTGTTTTTTATTTACGTCAAATGAGATTGAAGGGTCTTCTAAATATGAAAGTATGATGTTTAAACGTTAGCAATTAATGACGTCATCTTAAAATAGGTATTATGTAATATGATGTCATTTATTAGAAATCAGTTATGGAAAAAAATAAATAATTAAAGACTGGTTAACCAATAAGAATGCAGGAAATTCGTATATTATTCACAGTTTGTAATAATATGGAGGTAGCTCTTATTGACGTATGTCCGTTAACTGATGACACACTATACTGGCTGTTATATAAGGTAGCTATTATAGACGTGTGTCCGTTAACTGATGACACACTACGTATACTGGTTGTTATATGAAGGTAGCTATTATTGAAATGTGTCCATTAACTGAGGTCACACTATACTGGCTGTTATATATGGAGGTAGCTATTATAGACGTGCGTCCGTCCGTTAACTGATGACACATTATACTATTTGTTATACGGAGGTAGCTATTATAGATGTACGTCCGTTAACGAATGACACACTATAGTGGTTATTAAATGGAATAAAGCTATTATAGACGTGTGTTTTGGTAACTGATGGCACACTATACTGGCTGTTATATGGAGGTAGCTATTATTGGCGTGTGTAGTTAACTGATGACACTATACTGGCTGTTACATGGAGGTAGTTAATATTGACTTGTGTCGAATAACTGATGGCACACTATACTGACTGTTATATGGAGGGAGTGTTTATTGACGTGTGTCGATTAAATGATGTCACGCTATACAGGCTGTTATATGGAGGTAGCTATTAAAGCCGTCTGTTCGTTAACTGATGACACACTAGCGATAGAGGTAGCTATTAATGACGTTTGTCCCCTAACTGATGGCACACTATACTGGCTTTTATATGGAGGTAGCTATTATAGACGTGTGTCCGTTAACTGATGACACACTACGTATACTGGTTGTTATATGAAGGTAGCTATTATTGAAATGTGTCCATTAACTGAGGTCACACTATACTGGCTGTTATATATGGAGGTAGCTATTATAGACGTGCGTCCGTTAACTGATGACACATTATACTATTTGTTATACGGAGGTAGCTATTATAGATGTACGTCCGTTAACGAATGACACACTATAGTGGTTATTAAATGGAATAAAGCTATTATAGACGTGTGTTTTGGTAACTGATGGCACACTATACTGGCTGTTATATGGAGGTAGCTATTATTGGCGTGTGTAGTTAACTGATGACACTATACTGGCTGTTACATGGAGGTAGTTAATATTGACTTGTGTCGAATAACTGATGGCACACTATACTGACTGTTATATGGAGGGAGTGTTTATTGACGTGTGTCGATTAAATGATGTCACGCTATACAGGCTGTTATATGGAGGTAGCTATTAAAGCCGTCTGTTCGTTAACTGATGACACACTAGCGATAGAGGTAGCTATTAATGACGTTTGTCCCCTAACTGATGGCACACTATACTGGCTTTTATATGGAGGTAGCTATTAAAGACGTGTGTCCGTTTACATATGACACACTATTCTGGCTGTTATATGTTCGTAGCTATTGTGTCTCATAACTAATGACAAAATATAATGGGTGTTATATGGAGGTAGCTATTATAGACGTGTGTCCGTTAACTGATGACACACTATCCTGGATGTCATAAGGAGGTAGCTATTATACATGTATTTCTGTTATCTGTGTTCACACTATATCAGCTTTTATATGGAGGTAGCTTATTTGTCCGTTGACTGATGTCACACTATAACGGCTTTTATATGGAGGTATCTGTTATTGACGTGTGTCCGTTAATTGACGTGTGTCCGTTATACTGGCTGTTGTATGGAGGTAGTCATTATTGACGTGTGTCGATTACAAGTGGTTAAACTATACTGGCTGTTATGTGGAGGTACATATTATAGGCCTGTATCCGGTAACTGATGGCAAACTATTCTTGTTGATATATGACAGTAGGTGGTATAGATAAGTGTCCTCTAACTGATGACAAACTATACTGGATGTTATATGAAGGTAGATGCATCTATTATAGACGTGTGTCCGTTAATTGATGACAAATTATTATCGTTGGTATATGACGGTAGCTGGTATAGACGAGTGTCTTTAAACTGATGACACACTGTTATATGGAGGTAATTATTATTAACATGTTTCCGTTAAATGAGGTCACACTATACCGGCTGTTATATGGAGGTAGCTATTATAGACGTGTTTCCGTTAACTGATGACATACTATACTGGCTGTTATATGGAGGTAGCTATTATGGACGTGTGTCCGTTAACTGATGATACACTATACTGGCAGTTATATGGTCGTAGCTGTTATATACGTGTGTCCGTTAACGGATTACACACTATAGTGCTTATTAAATGGAAGAAAGATATTATAGACGTGTGTTTGGCAACTGATGGCACACTATACTGGCTGTTATATGGAGGTAGCTATTTTAGCTGTGTGTTCGTTAACTGGTGACACACTGTACTGGCTGTTATATGGAGGTAGCTATTACAGACGTTTGTCCGTTAACATACGACACAATATTCTGGCTGTTATATGACGAAAGCTGTAATTTACGAGTTTTCTTTAACTGATAACACACTATACTGGCTGTTATATGAACGTAGCTATTATATCGTGTGTGCCATAATTAATGACAAAATATGCTGGGTGTTATATAAATGTAGCTATTAAAGCCTTGTCCGTTAACTGATGACAGATATACTATCTGCTTTATGGAGGTAGTTATTATAGATGTATGTCCGTTAAATGATGACAACCTATAGTGGCTGTTAAATGAAAAAAAGCTATTATAGACTTGTGTTTGGTAACTGATGGCACACTATACTGGCTGTCATATGGAGGTAGCTATTATTGGCGTGGGTCTGTTAACTGATGACACTATACTGACTGCTATATGGGGGCAGCTATTATTGACTTGTGTCCTTTATCTGAGGTCAAAATATCCTGGCTGTTATAAGGAGATACCAGCTTTTATATAGAGGTTGTTATTTAAGACGTGATTCCGTTAACTGATGAAACACTACGTATACTAGCTGTTATATGGAGGTAGCTATTATTGGCGTGTGTCCTTTAACTGATGACACACTATAATGTTGTTATATGGAGGTAGCTATTATTGACGTGTGTCCGTTAACTACACTATAATGCTGTTATATGGAGGTAGCTATTATAGACGTTTGTCTGTTAAATGATGGCACACTTAACTGGCTGTTATATGGAGGTAGTTATTCTTGACGTGTGCCTGTTAACCTATGACAGCTTTTACTGACTGTCTTATGGAGGAAGGTTTATTGACGAGTTTCAATTAAATGAGGTCACACTATACTGGCTGTTATATGGACGTAGCTATTATAGACGTGTATCCCTTAACTGATGACACACTTTACTGGCTGTTATTTTGAGGTAGTTGTTTTGAGTAGTTGTTATAGACTTGTGTCCATTAACTGAAGTCAAAATATACTAGCTGTTATATGGGGGTATCTTTTACTGACGTGTGTCGATTACATGTGGTCACCCTATACTGGTTGTTATATGGAGGTAGTTAATATATACGTGTGTCCGTTAACTGATAACACACTACACTGACTGTTATATTGAGGTAGATATTATAGACGTGTGTCTGTTAACTAATGACACACTATACTGGCTGCTGTATGGAGGTAGGTATTATTGACGTGTGTCTGTTAACTAATGACACACTATACTGGTTGTTATATGGAGGTAGCTATTATTGACGTCTGTTAGTTATCTGATGACACACTATAGTAGCTGTTATATGGAGTTAGCTATTATTGGCGTGTGTCCGTTAACTGATGACACACTGTAATGCTGTTATATGGAGGTAGCTATTATTGACGTGTGTCCGTTAACTACACTATAATGCTGTTAGATGGAGGTAGCTATTATAGACGTTTGTCTGTTAAGTGATGGCACACTATACTGGCTGTTATATGGAGGTAGTTATTCTTGACGTGTGCCTGTTAACTGATGACAGATTTTACTGACTGTCTTATGGAGGAAGGTTTATTGACGAGTGTCAATTAAATGAGGTCACACTATACTGGCTGTTATATGGACGTAGCTAGTATAGACGTGTATGCCTTAACTGATGACACACTTTACTGGCTGTTATTGTTAGGAAGTTATTATAGACTTGTGTCCATTAACTGAAGTCACAATATACAAGCTGTTATATGGATGTAGCTATTATTGACTGTGTCGATTAAATGTGGTCACACTATACTGTGTATGGAGGTAGATATTATTGACGTGTGTCTGTTAACTGATGACACACTATACTGACTGCTGTATGGAGGTAGGTATTATTGACGTGTGTCTGTTAACTAATGACACTATACTGGTTGTTATATGGAGGGAGTGTTAATATACGTGTGTCCGTTAACTGATAACACACCACCCTGACTGTAATATTGAGGTAGATATTATAGACGTGTGTCTGTTAACTGATGACATTCTATACTGGCTGATGTATGGATATAGCTATTATAGACGTGTGTCCCTTAACTGATGACACACTATACTTGCTGTTATATGGAGGTAGCTATTATAGACGTGTGTCCCTTAACCGATGGCAAACTATACTGGATGTTATATGGAGGTAGCTATTATAGACGTATGTACGTTAACTGATGACAAACTATTCTGGCTTTTATATGACGTAGCTGTTATAGACGAGTGTCCTTTAACTGATGACAAACTATTAAGACTGTTAAATGAAGGTATTGTAGCTATTAGAGACGTGTGTCCGTTAACTCATGACACACTCTACTGGCATTTACATGGTGGTAGTTACTATTGACGTGTGTCGACTAAAGGAGGTCACATTATACTGGCTGTTATATGGATGTAGCTATTATAGACCTTGGTCGTTAACTGATTACATACTATACTTGCTGTTTTATGGAGGTAGTTATTATTGACGTGTATCTGTTAACTGATGATTCTTACCTTGTGGAGGGTATTGTAATAGGAACTTTTAATATATTTTCCGCCAATACCAATATAGGGATGGATTTTAAAAAATATCTGCAGAAATGTATTTGTGAACATGACCGATGTTCTATAAACCAATGTATGATTCATTTTATTCTTATGTTTTACAACGGACCCCCTGCATGCATTTTCAATAAGTTGCCGTCCAACTCATGTGCGCACGAAATCCTTGTGTATTACTGAATGTCATTATGTTATTATAAGCGACATATGGGCATAAACGTGTGTATGTATTGAATGCGAAATCGCAGGTTACTTTGTTATTACAATACTATCGTCTTAAATGAATATACATCTTATTCAATTATTTAAAATTGTATTTTCTATTTTTAAATTACGTATTTTATTTCACGTCGGAAGTTACGCACGGTGTCCAAGAACGATCGCGACTTAAATGAGAAAAAAAGAAAAAGAACCGTGACACCTGTAAATCCAACACACCATTTAAAAGATACACGAATGCGTCTACGGACATATACAGATAAACGAGAATTAACTTTGAAGTAACTGTTACGAGCAAGGAGAATAGTATGTGTTGTCGGTTTGAATCAATTATGAATATAGTGTTCTCACCATGTGTATGTATGTTATGTGTAATAGCGATGTCGCAGAGTTATCGCTGTCAGATATTTACCGTCAGAAATGAGTTTCATCAGTGAACGCTCACATTGGTGACTCTGTTATACGCCTTTTTCGAATAACCGACCAATTACGAATTCCGAGACGGAGGGTCCATTTACGAATCTGCTTATTTGTTGTATTTTACCAAATAAAAACACATACAAATGCTTGTTTTCGTAATTTTAGTATAAACATGTTTTGTTTTAAAGATAAAAGGCTTCTGGAATAAAATGAGTATGTTAAAAATCACAAATCCTGATGTTCGGATTTCAGTAGACAGAATACTGTAGGATCTGAAAAGTCCATGTAGAACGATATTTTTAAACGTGTTTAATAGTATTCAGAATTACTAGAAACTGTAAATAACTGTAGGTTAGGGTACTTGGAGAAAAGGAACGTCAACGCTACAACAACAAGGGACATGCGCAGTGAAGCAGTCTTCACAAAATGGCGTTTTGAGCGGATGGGTGTAGCAAATCATCATAGGACGAATGGTAGGAAGATGGTAACTGTCCAGTGTATATATGTAATACAACGATTATGTTGATTTATATGTTTAGAATACTTCCAGGTTATGAAGTTGTGATGAAATTATGCGAGGCTGTTGGCTTTGCCGAATTGGTCGGTTGGGCACCTGTAGTAAATATCTTATACATTTCCTATTTTATTATCTGATGTTCAATATTGCTGCATATGATGCTCGCCAAAAAAGAAAAATAACATAATATTGTCTTTTATCACACTGTCACTAAATTTGTATCATGCTATCGTTCGGAACGTTTGGTAATGGATGTTTTATTCATCCTTGCCATTTACCGGTATTGAAGTCTGTTCTGACTATACCCTGATCATGGCATCAGATTGAATTTGTCTCTAATTTTTTATTTATTCACAAATATAACTTGTGGTGAACAGATCTGTCTCATTTATTTGACGTCTTTTGGTGCTTTTGTTTTTACATACAGACTTTTATAGATGCCCCCTAGACGGCGTATATAAAAATGTCTCGCCGTTCGTAGACGTGCATTCTCCCCTGCGGATAATCATGAGGTCTAATTGCAATCTCATGTTTTTGGTGCTAATTAAGGTCAGTATTTTTAGTTATTTCTTGATTCTTTCAGATGATTAAATAATTTCAAAATATTTTATACTGATTTAAAAAAAAAAAAAATGTTTACCGCCAGCTCCAAATTCAAAACAGACGGCTAATATAGCCAGTCGGAGCTATAAGAGACAACCCTGCTAGTAGTGCTTTATACTCTGATCAATTATTTGCGATTTACCTGTACCCGGGATTTTTTAAATCCTTTTCTAAGGACTGGAACGGGTATAAAATGTGTGCCTGTATTCATATAACCCTTAACTCAGTTACTGCCGTACATGCAGCTATGCACACAATTGATTTAATTTGAAATTTGCAACCTTTTAATGTCCTGCAACAAAGTAAAGTGGGCATTTAAAAATCAAAAGTTGTGATGCTTGGATTTCCACTTACTAGTCAACTTTTTAAACATGTTTTATAGTCGTATTCTCGATAATGTGCACAGTCATTACTTTATTCAGGACTTTATTATCTTATACAGTCCAAGTTCATTGTTAATTCGTTGAAAATGACGTAAAACACCATACAAAGAAAAAACATTGTTAATTAGTTTAAACTTATTTATTTTACATCGATTGTAACGAAAGTTCTATGAACTTATTTGTATCACTCTCGATGTCTTCCTGGGTAGAACCAGTACTAAGCAATGCAGATAAAGTGTCTTGCTCAGGGACACAATGCATCTGGCAATGACGGGAATCGAACCCACGACTTTTGGATCATGGGTCCAACGCTCTACCACAAGACTACAGCGCTCCACGATTGTTAATTCAATGACTAGAAACATAATTAAATTATCAGAAATGATAAAACACATATCAGGGATCAAATTTAAAGGCAGAATGTGTTCATTAACACATAAACTGAAACAGCTGACAAAACACTCGGAAGCGTTACAACTTAGAGAATTAAGCTAACAAAATAACTGAATAAAATTAAACTGTACATACTATGCCAAATAAGTATGTGTGTACTAATTACGCTGTATCCCCTACACACTGCGCCAGTGCTAAGCACAACACAGAAAGTGTGCAGACACATTTATAGCACAGGTAATGTTTATGTAAACACAATAGTTACAAAGCCATCATGCCTTTTTAACAAAGCGTACATTTCTAATCAGTCGTTTCTATTAACGGCTGGGTACATCTAGGGATGTAATGCAAATTGGACGGAACTACTTGACACAAAGTCTCTATCATCTCCGTTAAGGTTAACAATAAGCATATTCTGACTTACATTACTAGCCACTTGCTATAAAAATGCAAGTGCAAAGGTTTTCTACTTGCTATTTTAATTAAGGTATTTGCATTAATATAATTAGAAACCTTGAGTCATTTTAGAAGGATTGCTATACATGTAAATAATGACAATTTCACATTCAGATAGATGCAGGAATTTAATAATGTATAATTATACTTACTTATATCCACCTATTTAACCAAGTTAGATCAATGTGTTCAGTGAATAAATGTAGACTGAGACCTAGCCTAGTAGTTTTCTTTTATTACTTGAACAATTTATCAAGTGCTAATATTTCCTACTTGCAATCTGCAAAAATCTACTTGCATTTAGCAAGTAAATAAATGTTAAATTTGAACCCTGCATAGCTGGTAGGGTAAGGGTATACTTGAGGCTACCCTAAGCAAGTGCGGCGTCAACACAAAATATGTGCAGTGAAGCAGTCTATGCAACAACAGGACATGGCGGTATTAGTCTGATATCGGTGCAGAAATAATAGTAAACAAGAAATATCTCTGTAAGTGACCAAAGATCGAATGAATAACAGTACTGATTGCAAGCGCGGGGAGACGTTTTACTGCCGCCACACTGCACAAGCAATGCCACTGTGCTATAAAAAAAAGAGTATGCTAATGGACCTTTGGAAACGGCCGGTCACGACACATACGAAATATTACAGTCTCGTTTTGATTGTGACTGTTCATGAGTGGTAGTGAAATATGCTAGCTACCGCTCACGCCCTCTGAGCATAAAATGACATGATGTTGATCCTTGTCAAAATTTATTTGGATTTGACATTAAACATGGCCACCAGCGGCCATCTTTGTTGACATCAGAGTTATATAGTAGAAACTTGTAGCGACTACTCCTCTGAAACTACTTGACGGATTTTCATGAAACTTCACAGGAATGTTGCTCTTGATATTTAATTAATCCCAGCAAAATTTTTAGGTCGGCCGGAAATTCAAGACGTCCGCCTCGGCTAAAATTATTTTTAAACGACGAGTTGTCCGTCGTCCGTCCGTCCGTCCGTTAACTTTTTCTCATTACGACGATAGGGCCTTCAATTTTTATCCAATCTTTACCACATTTTAACAGATTGTTTGCCTGGTTAAGACGATAGGGCCGTCAACCGTTAATCGATCTTTACCAAAATTTACCAGATTGTTACTATCAATAAAAGCTTGGACAAGGTCAAAAACCAGCTAGATCGGACCAGTATCAACGGAGTTATGGCCCTTGATTGAGTTAAATGTGCTTTATTTTGCCTCGTTAACACAATAGGGCCTTCATTTTTCATGCGATCTTTACCAAACTTTAAAAAGATTGTTAAAATCAATGAAAGCTTTGACAAGTTTGAAAACCAGCCAGATCGGACCAGTAACAACAGAGTTAGGCCCTTGATTTAGTTAAAAATGGAATATTTTGCATTGTTTAGACGATAGGGCCTGTTTTTCATTCGATCTTTCCCAAATTTTACTTGTTTGTTAATATTAATGAAACCTCGGACAAATTTGAAAACTTGTCAGATTTGATCAGATTCAGCGGAGTTAAGGACCTTGCTTTATTTAAAATTGCTATAATTTGCTTCGTTAATTAAATCAATAGGGCCTTCAATTTTCATCCGAACTTTACCAAACTTTACCAGGTTGTTAATGTCAATAAAAGCTCGAACAAGTTCGAAAATCTACCAGGTCGGACCAATAACGACAGAGTAAGGGCCCTTGATTTAGTTGAAAATGCTATATTTTGACTCATTAAGTCGATAGGGCCTTCATTTTTCATCTGATCTTTACCAAACTTTACCAGATTTTTCTTATTTTATTTTTATTATCTCTACTGGCCAAGTTCGAAAATCAGCCAGATCGGACCAGTAATGGTGTATGGCTCTTGATTTTGTTAAAACTGCTATATTTTGCCTCTTTAAGACGATATTCACTCCCTTCATTGATGTTATAAGAGTCATATTAGCCAGTAGAGCATCCAGGTTCTCTTGGGCCTCTTGTTTTTAAAAACAAGGTTTTAGCGACTACTTCTTGAAAACTATAAGTGATACTGATACGGGACTTTTTCTAAACTGATCAGCATGACATGATGTTGATCCTTGCCGAAAATTATTCTGATTCGACATTAAACATGGCCGCAAGTGGCCATCTTTGTTTGCATAAGAGTTTGTATAGTAGCAATTTGTAGCGACTAGTACTCCTCTGAAACCACTTGACGGATTGTCATGAAACTTTACAGGAATATTGCTCTTGATGTCTAGTTGATCCTAGCAAAATTCAAGATGGAAATTCAAGATGGCCGCCACGGCTAAAAATAGATATTTAAAAAAACTTTGTAGCGACTACTTCTTGAAAACTTAAGTGATATTGATATGGGACATTTTCTAAAATGATCAGCATGACATGGTGTTGATCCTTGTCGAAGATTATTTTGATTCGACCGACATAGTGGCCATCTTTATTTACATAGAGTTATATAGTAAAAGAGACTACTCCTCTGAAACTACTTGACAGATTTATATGAAACTTCACAAAAAAGCTGATCTAGCTATCAAAACATATCAGTAAAGCTTGAAAATCATTGACATCTTGTTTAATAATAAAACTACAAAAAAAAGCCACATTTTGTTTAGGCCAAAAAGAAAAATAGGTGTGTTTTCTATTGCATGATCTAAAAAAATAGGGTAGGTTGGTAGACATTTTGGTAAAAAAAAAATTAGCAAGATATTGTGCGATTTACTCAGATTCTTTTTATCAAATATAACCCATAACATTTGATACAACGTGAAAGTGTCTCTGTTATGTCAGTTTACCTTGATATAAGATCGCGCCAGCTAAATTACGCATTCTTGTTTCAAATAATAGAACACTTAAAACATAGTTACACCACCAGTGAAGTCTACATGGAAACCTTTTCAGGACCACAGGACATTTGGTCAGACAAACTGAAATTTGTTGTCTGAACGAAAATCTTAAAGCCATATTTTTGTTAAAGCACAATAAAATGCTTGGACAATTTAAACAGACAATGCTATCCAATGCTATCTTTAAAAAATATATATATTTTTTGCGCTACGACCGACTGAATACAAATGCAGGGATAAAACCTTTTTAAACATTTTTTTGGTGTTTTTTTTTTTTACATTTTTAAGATCACACCGCAAATCACGATCAAAAAACGTACCCTGTCCCGCAAATTAAACCATCCAAAAACAGGTGCACTTTCACATTGTTATTTTGCAGCTTGCATTTGTGAATAATCGTTCATTTATAGGCATTCTTATGATACAGACTTGTCATAAATGAATTTAAAAGTGATCAACGAATACGGCTTCAAATTAAAACCTGTAAAATGCATGGGCATAACTCTGCCAAAACTTATTTGAACACAGCGAAGATGCGCAAACAGGCTTGGTACAAATCATCCTTGCCAAGTTCCGTTGAAATCTTGCCAGGGGATCAGGAGAACTATTCCGGACAAATTGTATTTATTAAAACCTTTAAAGAGCCATAACTCTGCCAAAAAGCATTCAACCAGAACACGGCGAATATATGCACAACTAGGCATACTGATCATCTCTGCAAAGTTTTGTTAAAATCCGGAAAGGGGCTAAGGAGAACGAGAACTAGTCCGGACAAAGACTGTGTACTAAAACCTTTAAAGGATCATAACTCTGCCTAAAATTATTCAACAAGAACACGGCGATAATAGAAATACCTAGGCTTCAGTTACTGATCATCTCTGCAAAGTTTCACTAAATTCAGCCACGGGTAAATGTAGAATGGTGTTATGTTTCACTTCCATGATAAACCATTGTTCGGAACTAATTGAAGAAAAAGAAAAACATTTTGGCATAAAATGTTTTAGGGTCGGCCCCTTAAAAACAGGGTCGGTCGGGCCAACGGAAACACATATGTTTATATGTGATAAATCATTGTTCAGAACAAATTGAAGTAACTAAAAATTCATTTTGGAATAAAATGTTTTGGGCTCGGCCGCTTAACATTAGGTCGGTCAGGCCACCGGAAACACATCTGTTTACTTTTTGGCCATAGAAAAAAAGATAACTAAGATTAAATATCTGAGGTGCGATGGACCATGGAACTGAAACGAGAAGCCCGGTACTCATTTATTTTTATTTTGAAGAGTACTGTACTCAAATACTTTAAAATTAACTGGAGCACTGGGTATAGGTACAGAATATAAACCATAAAAGCTATGATTCTCACAGCCAGGACAGGAACATTTGTTTCTGAGTTACTCGTTCTTCGTTATATTTGAATGGTCAAATTGATAATTATTTAAAGAATTTACCTTCATTGCGAGCAGACGCGTGGAATTTTCGTGCCCTGACAGCTAAATAAATTGGAGTTTAATGCAACTTTTTAAATATCTGACGTTCACTAAAAAAATAAAATATTGCTGCATATGATGCTTGCCAAAAAAGAAAACAATTATAAAGAACTTACTGTGGATACTGAATTAATATATGTATGAAACTTTGAAGTTTCTTTTTTGTTCAGTGAACTTTTAAAATTGCAATAGGCTTATGTTTGACAATCCCACATTTATATTTTTCCAAATTTAATAATTGAATTTTAACCCACAATGGCTTGCATCCAGAAATAACATGTTGTTGAGTTTTAATTTCAAACCATAATGTATAAAGTTTTACAACAATACTATTAACGACTATGACAAATTAGTTAGCCTTTAAATTGCATTTTTTTAAATGCCATTTTCAGTATACCCATGCGCGCAGTTTCCTAATACAGTTTGTCGCAGTGTCGGTGCCCAGACTCGAGCATTAACATCGTTCCCAGCCTGTGATGAATGGCCATAATATACATATGGATTTTTGAAAATGACATATACTGGTAAGTTGATGCTCACAAATAACTAGCACTCCTTTTTATTTGGCTTCAGAACAAGAACGTTTTGACCCCAAATTCAACTTGTTTTGCTTACGGTGTGGTTCAGATTATGGACTAATGAGCAAGTATATAATGCATTAGCTGCATTGCATGATGTCTCATTATATCTGTCCACAAATCTTCTCTAAACTGATATTTTACTAACAGAGCCTTGTAAAAATAATGGTGGTTTAGGTCCAACTTTTGTCTTACTGAAAACATAAAATATTACTGATTTGATTATTGCATACTTTTTATACGTCTGCCCGTTCATAAACAATTGCTCATTCCGGACAGTAACTCTGAAACTATAACACCTACACTCATGAACTGTACATTGTCCTAAGTAAGAAGACAAACCATATGTTTTAGGGGGTCAGTAGGTCAAAGGTCCAGGTCGCCATCACCTTATATGGAAATATGATAACGATAACTCCGAAACAATAACACCTGCTCTCATGAAACTTAATAGGCAAATTTCGTCTAGCGGCTTGGGCATTGGCGTCGTAAGCAGCTCTTTCTCAGAAACCACTGGGTCAATTTTACTCAAATTTCCTCCAAAGTTTTTTATCCGATATTTAAGATGGCCACCACTGGTAAAATTAATATTTTTTTCTTTACATAAATCTCCAAAATTGCATCCACACCCCTTTGTCATAACTCGGAAACCGTTCAAATCCCCACCCTATAACCATATATACACTTACTGGGCCTGAAAACTTTAAGGCGGGGCGGGAATTTTTACGGTTATAAGCCATTGTGTCCGTGATCTCGTTCTGTTATGAAATTATAAGCTTGTTTGTCATTTTTTCATCTTTGCAAAGATCATTGATCAGGTGAACGATTTATTGTCATCTAGAACTTGGTAGCTTTAGCGTTCACTTGAGTTCCACCACATGTGTAGAGCCAGTAGAGTGATACAGGCTCTCTTGGGCATCTGGGCATCTTGGGAAAATGGTAAAATAATTAGCAAAATCTATGACAAGAGAGATGGTTTTAATTTTGACATTGTTAATTATCCCCACTTGGATGAGGATGTTCCTCGAGCAACTTCTTATGGGGTGTATGTGTCTCAACTTATTCGTTTTTCTAGAGCTTGTACTCGAGTTGAGGACTTTAATAATCGTAATCTTTGTATAACTAAAAAGTTACTCAATCATGGTTACCGTTACCATAAACTTCGTAAAACCTTTGCAAAATGTTATTATCGTAACCCTGATCTTCTTTCCAAATATAAAAATAATTTAGGGACTCTTCTGCGACAAGGACTATCACAACCTGACTTCTATGGTGATGTGATTTATAAACTTCGTAAGATTCTTGGTCATGATCACTTTCATACTATCTTTGTTAAACTTGTTAAAAAGTTTATCAAAGAGGTTATGCCCCTATCATTTTGCAACGTACTGCATGATTGGTGGTGGACCCTTTAACAGTTCGCCACTATGCTTTCCTCTTTAATTGTACGATGACCGGAAAGGCTGGGAACCCTATGATGACGCCTACCTAAAGCCCATTGTGACGGTGGCGTTTGATGCTTGTCTATGATCTTTCTTGTCGTGCCCTTAATGGTTTATTCTCTCACTGCTCTGGCTTCTGCCAAGTCATTGAGTACCTTCATTGTGGCTTTCTAGGCTATTGTTTTTTTGTTTTATATTCACACGAGCATATTTGTGTTTTACTTATATTGCCTATTGATGCTGCCTTGTTGGTTAGATATTAAATCGTGGTGGGGATTTCTTTATTTACACTGTCCTGTTTTAATGAGATGACAGTAGGGTAAGTGTGAGGTTTGATGCACCCTAGAACCGGTTTAAACCCCCCAGTGGCCTACATTGCCACTGATCGTTCCAAGGCGGTAGCCCTATTCTCAACCCTTTTGTGTTTGTGATGTCGTTTGCATTTATTATTGCTTTTGCCTTCTTGTTTGTCTGTTTGCGTGTTTGTTTCTGTGTTTTGTAATTGACTGTCCTCCGTGAATGCTACTTTCCCTGTCCGATCATTTTATATTTCCTTTTTGCTTTACTATGTAACTATTTTGAAATACACAACATTTGCAAACAATACAGAATATTTACATTCACTTGATACTTATTGTTGAAAAAAATAGGGTCTAACTCAAATCAACTTCACTTTTTGGTAGTCGGAGCTCTGATCTACTTCAATAGAAAATGGCTGTTCTCAGTCTGAAAATACACTGACAATATTTATTTTTCTTGCACTTACTGTGTCGCTGTCATTCATCGAACGTTGTCATCCGTCATCTGACAAAATTTAATCTGCAACTTTACTATGGCAATAACTTCAAAAGCATTTGACCTATGTTCATAAAACTTCACACACGTCTTCATCTTAGCTCAAGAAATGTTGTTACAAATGTCCAGTAATTCCGACTTTATTCGGCAGAGTTATGCACTTTTTCATCAAACTTTATCCTGTAACCTAACCAAGAGCTCTCATAACGGGCCATAACTTGAATATTATTTGACTTTGCAATAATCGCGTAGCAGGTAAAACAATAATCCGAGCCTTCTCTGACCCTAAAAGCTTCTTTTTTTTTCTTTTGACGGCTTTATAGGGTCAGAGGAACTCCTATAGTGAAAACCGGGGGATTACTAAAAACGCACAGTCATGCACTTTCAACGATGTTTGCGGTGTCGGGTCGATTTTTACGATAATTTAGCTCAACAGATCGATCAATTAATGTTTATTATACCAAGTTGCAATGATAAAACTGCACCTTTATCGATGGTAGTGACACAATAAAACATTTATGTTTTGAAGTACACTTTTATTTACTATATCCGCCATATTGTTATTTTGCATATTAATTAAATTCACGTGATATTCTTGCGAGAGGTAAAGGCATTCATATTCCCTCATCAAATAAGTCCACTATCAACTGACAGCATCGAGGGATTTTTGGAGTGGAACAAACTATTCTCGGAGCATAATAAGGGTCTAAACTTTAAAAATAAACAATTGGATGTTGTGCAGAGTATTGCTACTGCCAAAAGGACTTTTTTTGAATTTTGCGGGAAATATTTATCGGCGCACCGGTCACGATCACGTGACATTTGACCTGAATAACAACAAATGTTGGAAAATTAATATTTTTTAACTTCGTCTGAAACGGTAGACCGTTACAACATTATTAAGGTTAAAAAAAACAAATATTTCGGTTCATATAGGTAAATAAGTATATTGGTAATCGGTTTCTATGCTTGAAATGTTAATCCAATGAATACTTACATAGATATATTGATTTAAACCAAGAGGGTAGTTCCTCTCCCGCGAGGGAGAGCAGATCCCCGTGTTTTCACTATAGGAGTTCCTCTGACCGTACACAGCCAGATGAAATATCAAAAATCGTGAAAAGGGCTGGTAAGGTCAGAGAAGGCTCGGATTAGTAAAACAATTATTCAGTGAAACATCCTTCTAGTTTATCATTACCAATCTGCCAAGTCTCGTTAGTGTTGGTACTATAACAACGCTAATATTATTTAAATATAAGAATTGATTTGCCAATTTTCCACGTTTATGCAGTTTTGAACGTCTGTAACGAATGTCAAATTGTCATAAGGCCATTTAAAATCATATGCATGGTTCCGCTTTGCCGATCGACTCTGTTTTCGCTCGCTTTGCAATACACTGAGATTTATTTTACCGCGTAGATTAAAAAAGCTATCCCTGGCGCGTAGCTATAGTTAAAAAAATACCTTCTTCTCGCTTATTTTATATGAAATGTGCTATTAATTTCGTTTGGTGGTTTATGGCTCATATAGTTTATTTTAATCAATTAAATACATAACTATTGTATTTAAACAATTCTAAAACAAATACCAATCCTGATGTATTTCCTTTACAGGGACAATGTCTGTAACTTTTAGCTTACAAAACAACTAATTACATTCACAAACGTTACACACTAAACATTATTGCATATTTACTAATTAAATGCAAGATTGTGTAAGGGCATTTAATCACGGTAAAAAAAAAGAAGTGCCGCTTTGTGCGTTTAAACTCGCAGCCCAAAACTAAAATTACCCTCTGGTAATAATAGTGAGAGCGAGATAGTCGACGTCGCTCATGACTGAGCTAAGCATGCTATACATATTACGCAATACATAATATGTAGAAAACCTAATGTGCAAATGGGAGTCACGTGATTAGCCGAAAAGGTAACTTAATGTGGGGTTTTTTCAAATTCACAAATGTATTACTACAGACTTCTTTGGGTTAATAGATTCTCAAGTTGTCATGTATATATTTCACTGAATAAATTGCAGACAGTTATTTGGTTATGCTCAATATCTGCTTACTTGCGGACAGTGTCCCTTTAAGAGTATTGTTTGGAAAAAAAAATGCAATAGATATAAAAAAAAATATTTTCCCTACTTACCTATTTTTTTTTAGCATGTAATAGGAACCACACAGATGATTTTATTTGGCCTAATGTGCGTCAATCACTTTTTAAAAAAAATAGTAGTAAGATTTTTTTAAAGAATGTATTGTGATTTATTATTCCGTCCTTTTCCTCTCAAATTCTGTCGTCTTTTCTCAAGGCTGTCTAAGGCAGTAAAATACGTAAATATATATAAACTCTATTACCACTAAGCTGTGTGTTTTGTTTGGTTATGTACAATTAATAAGATTATATGCAAATGCTTTTAATAAAAAAAGTGGTTTGATTTGAATATTGTGATCAAATTACATGATTTGTGCATGTTTTGAATTAGTAAACAATTCAAAGTTGCCAAATTTACCAAAAATTAAAAATGTGTCCTATGCTTAAACCATAAGATCTCTCAGAACCTACTATACTGAAGGGATAAAGAAACGCAGGGTAAAAGTTAAAGATGATTCTAGGTAAGATGTCGAGTATAATGTTCAATATTTTTCAGTAAGAATGAAAATTAATGCATGCAGAACAAACTTCAAAAACAATGATTTGTGTCTGGTAAGTGATTTAGGAGTAATTGAAGGGAATTGAAGGGGACCCCCTGTAATGTGAAATCGAAATGGACTGATGCTGGGAACTGGCTCGTCAATACCGTGTATGTCCCTCGTTCGTAAGTAAGAAAGAAGATTAATGCATGCAGAACAAACTTCAAAAACAATTTTGTGTCTGGTAAGTGATCCCCTTCAATTCTCTTTAGTTACTCCTAAATCACTTACCAGACACAAATCATTGATTTTGAAGTTTGTTCTGCATGCATTAATCTTCATTCTTACTTTAAAATATTGAACATTATACTCGACATCTTACCTAAAATCATCTTCAAAGTTAACCCTGCGTTTCTTTATCCCTTCAGTATATTTTTAATGGTGAATTATGTCAAGAATAGGCAGTTATATAGAGTTTAATAAACATTGTTGTTGTGATACGGGAAATATTCCCCGAGTGAGAAAGATCAACACTTTTGTTAATGAAACAATATATTATATATTCTGAGATAAATTTTACAAGCGCACTCGTTTCTATATCGTAAGAATCTTTCTCACTCGGGAATTGTTTTCCGTATCATAACAACAATGTTAATTAAACAATATATTATATATTCTGTGATAAATTTCTTTACAGTAGTCAATATCTTTACACCAGTTTGCTTTTTTACACCAGATTGCACGAGAACGCCAAGACGACGTTACGTCTTACAAACAAAACAAGCGGAACCGGAACTCTTCGTTAATTTCCGTCATCAGTATTTCCTAGTGGCGGAATCTGACGAAGACGTCCGTCAAACAATCGGAACGTCATTTGGCGTTCCGCCACTGACGGAAAAGGCCGAGCAATGTTCGGAACATATCTCTCAGTGGGAGATATTTCGCAGTAGAGCAAACGAGTAGATATAGCTTTTCTATTCCCAGTATTTCCTATGCAAATCACAGACAAATATGTAATATAACTATATACTGAATCTTTAATAAAATCTCTTCATAGAGGAAAATAAAGGAAATAATATCTTGACTAATGTCCCTCATAGATTTTGACAATTGATCGTTAGGTACTAAACGTCCACGATTGTGTTTTTGTCTATTATTTTCCGTATCATGACAACAATTTTGTTAATGAAACAATATATTATATATTTTGAGATGAATTTCACAAGCGCACTCGTTTCAATATCGCAAGAATCTTTCTCACTCGGGAATTATTTTTCGTATCATGACAACAATGTTAACTAAACAATATATTATATATTCTGTGATGAATTTATTAACAGTAGTCAATATTTTTACACCAGTTTGCTTTTTTACACCAGTTTGCACGAGAACGCCAAGACGACGTTACGTCTTACAAACAAAACAAGCGGAACCGGAACTCTTCGTTAATTTCCGTCATCAGTATTTCCTAGTGGCGGAATCTGACGAAGACGTCCGTAAAACAATCGGAACGTCATTTGGCGTTCCGCCACTGACGGAAAAGGCCGAGCAATGTTCGGTATTGCAAAATATCTCTCAGTGGGAGATATTTCGCAGTAGAGCAAACGAGTAGATATAGCTTTTCTATTCCCAGTATTTCCTATGCAAATCACAGACAAATATGTAATATAACTATATACTGAATTTTTAACAAAATCTCTTCATAGAGGAAAATTAAGGAAATAATATCTTGACTAATGTCCCTCAGACTTTGACAATTGATCGCTAGGTACTAAACTTCCACGATTGTGTTTTTGTCTCATTGTAGGCAAAAAGAGTTTTCACTCGATTTCACCAAATTGTCAAGACAATTGTTATCAATATCAAAGATATAAAAGGTATATATATTTTAAAAAACATGTTGGATTTCAAACAGCTTAAAACAAGTTCAGCGATACCAGCTCTAATGGCTTGCGGAATGTCGTGGTTCTACCCAGGTAACCAACCGCCTGGTCGGAGGGACATCTGGGGTCTTCCTCCACCAATGGAAGGTGTAAAGTCGACATATGACCTTAGCTGTTGGTGCAACTATAAAATCCCAATTCAATTCAGTTAGTTTTTCTACATCCATATTTCAAATAATTATTTGAACTATTGAAAACAAATTCTGTTTGCAAATATAAATTACTAAATGTTGATTATCTTAAAACCTGTGAGATTTTCAAACTCCAATTTTTTTATATTTTTATTTAATTTATATATGAAGCAGGTTTAAAGTTAAAAACAATACTTGATTAATAAATAAAGATGCTTATTATAATTTATATATACTTCAAGATTGCCATGTCTCTGTAACATACTTAAACATGGAACATAAATTCACAGAATTGTTGATTATATTAAACAGATGCAATAGTAAAATCATAACTAATGAAAATTTGAAAACACTATATTTTATTACCTTTTATTTAACTACAAGATGATTTTAACTTCATAATAATACTGGAATAATAAAATGAATGGATGTGCTAATTGTAATGCTTGATTAAGTTTGATATAAGTATGAGGAAAGTACCAGTATTAAAGATGACATAATTACATGTACATAATGTTGACATGTGCAACAAACAGTAAATTTCTGAATTAAAATAATGATTATATAAATACTATTTTCAATTTTTCAAATGCAAATACTATTATTTTATTCACTCAGTTCATACATATACCTGAAAATATTGAAAAATGTGATTAGAGACATAACTTTAATAATTATGCATTTTACTTGTTTTAGTGTAATTAATAGTCCTCTAAGAAATACTCTCTGTACGTTTGTTACACAGTTTGGTCTGACAGTATATGATACTGTAATACATCCTGTTTTACATATGTATGGTGTCAATTATGTGATTGCTGGGGTGTTAATAATTCAATGATCCCCAATAAACAGCCATATGGTGTCACACTTCCTTTGTGGATTTGATGGTTCTCTAAAAAAAGTGGTTCATGTAATACTTAGTGACTTCTCCTGCACTGGTTTGACTGCCAGCAACTTATAAATTTATTATATCTGGTAAGACCTAAATTTGGGCATGATAAAAGCCAGTCAAGTATCAATTAAACCACATTCAAACGTGTATTAATGTTGGTGAATTTTAATTTAATTTTCATTATATTGATTTGAGGCTCCAGTAATATAATTCCATGTATTCATATGCTAAAGAGACACAAGGTAATCGTTATTTTTTAAAGATTAAAAACATCCCAAAAGTTCTTCTACATAACTTGCATTTTTGCAAATCATTGTTAATTAATATTTGAATTATTCAAACCAAATTGTATTTGCCTTCTAACTAATTGTTGATTATATTACAACAATAATATAATTAAAGCTAACAGAGGTGTCCGCAACATGCCAGTGTGTCCGCGGACGTATCGGACCACACGTAAGTGTCGAATATGTCCGCAGCAAGCGAATATCTTCGCGGCAAATTTATGGGGCGTCACAAACATTTTTTTTTTATATTGATCTGTAAAGGTCGAAAGGTAGATTAGAGAGGAGATTTTGCTTACTAGTTTGTTAATTAACAAAATAAAATAGACTTATAGCAGGGTTCCAAACATTCCCTTTTTATGTGCACAGTTGTAAATCATTTAATTGAAAATAACACCCGTGAGAATGACTTGTGTACTCTAACTTCCAGTTATCAGAAGTTAGAGTATGGCAGACTGGTGAAATGAACATGCTACAAAACAAATAGAGTATGGTCTCATCTCATTGGTTGATTTAAACACCTCGATGGGCTGCGGTCATCTCGATGATTAAATCAGCCAACTCGATACACATAGAAGGAATTGATATCATAAATAATGATGTAATAAATTAATTGGAAAAAAAACATTGTTAACAATTATTTATGTTAATAAAGAAAACAGATATGAATAAAGATAAAGAATAAAAAAACTGATCAATAAAGAAAAGAATAAAAAGAATGAAAAAAAAGATAAATGTGGAATTCTATAAAAAAAAAAGCAGCGCACAACATAATTCAGTGGTATATGCGTTTAGCGATATAATATGAGAGAACAGGTGAAATAGCCGAGTGGTAAATTTTTAGATCACCTGAGGTCAAGGCGCTTGGCCAATTTTGACCAAACTTTACATGGTCAAATGCTTATTAGATTTGTTAAAATGAGGTCATCGCAACAGCCAAGATGGCCACCATTTCCATATATGGTCGAAACCTTAACAGATCTTCTTCTCAAGAACAGATTTTGCTATTTTTTTTAAAAAAAAGATTGATAATGCCTAGACTATCAAGTTTGTACAAATGAAGTCTCCGGGGTCAAAATTTACCGTGCCCCGGAGTCCAAAGTTTGTATTGAGATTTTGCAATTTTAGGAAAAAACTTTAAAAAATCTGCTTCTCTAAAATCACAAGGGACAGAGCTCTCATGTATTTCATGTAGAATCAAGTTATGGTCCTCTACTAAGTTTGTTTAAATGGTGACCCGGGGGTCAAATTTGGTCCCGCCCCGGGGTCACAGTTTTACATAGAGTTATAAAAAAAAAAATCTCTGAAACTAAAAGAGCCAGAGGTTTAATACTTTGTATTTACTATAAGCTTATGGTCCTTTACCAAGTTTGTTCAAATGGTGACCCTGGGGTCACATTTAGTCCCTCACCCAGGGATCACATGTTTTACATCATATAGAGAAACCCTTAACAATTCTTCTTCTCTGAAAATGCAAGAGCCAGATATATCAGCTTATGGTCCACTACCAAGCCTACTCAAATGTCTGTTTGCGTGTTTCTGTGTTTTATGGTGGACAGTCCTCATTGAATGCTATTTTCCCTGTCCGATCTTTTTATATTCTGTATCATAAGCATAGCATCCCTCACATAAATAGAGCATGCCATTATGGATACAGATATTGCTAGATATACATGGTAGAGAAATATCGATTTACCTGCGATATCTGTTCTTGTTCTCCACTAGAGAAATTCGCCTCCTGTCTTGTTTGTAAGCTCGCTAACGGTAAGATTTTTCGGATTATTTAATCCTTTTGTTATCACTAGGTCAGTATTGTGAAGCGTCGATTCCGAGTATAAATATTTAGGGTGGCGTCCGATCCTTTTTATTTTTCTAGACACGTGAGTCGGCCTTCTCATTTATGGTTATCCAGAGGGAGCTGCTTAGCAGAAGAATGTTGCAGACAAGACTACACTGTGCAGTGTACTGATTCTACTGCACTTTCGTTGGATTATGATGTTTTCTTTTTAATTAATACCTGCATTATCCCCATACACATCTCAAGACGCTGATCGCATTGTTTGATAATGATTAGCAACCATCCTAAATATTTCCTCGATGAATAAGAAACATCCCAAGAGAGGATGATACGAATGCACTTTTATTTTAAGGTTCCTTTTGTGATGTGTTGTGTAATCTTACTGAAATTGCAATTTGTTTGCAACATAATGAGACCATTGGCAACCGTTGTGATACCATGAATTGAATCAATTGGCTACCATTGCTTACATTATGAATATATGGGTTATTGACATGAGACTATATGTCACCAGTGTGAGACAATGAGACTACGGACAATGACATGACACAATGGGCTGCTAATTTGCGTCTTCGGTACACTAATATGCGACCATTATGAGTCCATTTAACATTTTGATTTCACGGACCACTATGAGTCAACGGTTCACGAGTATGAATCCATGGGTCACCACTTTGTATCAACATGTCATTATTTAACTCCACATGCCACCATATGAGAACAATGATCTATGTGCTTCGACAACTAACAGTTCATACCCCAATGAACGCACAAAAAAAGACACTAAACTCTTAATTATATTTTGAAATGCAAATATCATACATGAAGTATTAATATATATTAACTTGTGTAAAGCAATACACGATGTAACATGCTGAATGAAGACCCTTACCATGAACCGTACTTATATATATGAATCTCGAATAACCAAAATATCAGTATAAATATACAACCTATTTTTTCTCTTTAATACGAGAGTTTGAGTGAGTGAGTGAGTGAGTCAGTCAGTCAGTTAGTGAGTGAGTGAGTGAGTGATACAAGTTTATGAAGACAGAAATGATGTACAAATCAACATATTGCATACACTTCACAGAATACACTCTATGACATTAAAGTAAGCTTCTAAAAGGACACTAGTGTTCCATATTTGACTGTTAGACACTTACTTTCATCCACAATGGGTCCATGTTGGTTTGCGATTAATTTATCCTCGTCTACCGAGTCTATGTAAACTAAATGCGCACCGGCATTATCACACTGGGTCTGAAGCAATTATGTCATTGTTACAAAAAGCAATGATGCCATTATTTACGCCTAAAAATGTTTCCGAGCACGGAAGTGTTACCTTTAGTGCAAATCAAAAATTGTGTAGCAATATCTGAAATTATTCACGGACAATGCACCTTAAGTGAGACATTTTTTTCTTGAGAAATATACCCTCTAAGCTAGCCGATACTAGCAATATTCGTAGTTACTGATAATGCACTGCAAGGAAGACATTTTTTCTTGAGAAATATCTTCTAAGCTAGCTCATACTAGCAATAATCGAAATTATTGATAATGCACGGTAAGGGAGGCACTTTTTACTTACCCCACCCTGACCCCCCACCCAAAAATATCCCAACACAAAATAAATAAAAAAGAAACCTCTTAAATTCTATGTTAGTGATCTATTTTAGATAAGCAACAGTTGATGTCATGGCATGATTGCCTAGAATTAGGCCATTTTTTCTAAATTTACTGACAAGAGTCGACTCATGGCAAACGTGACCCCTACACACGTGACCCCTACACACTTTTCGTGTCTTTCAGTATACTGTATACGAAGATATTTTCGCGTGTCGAAAATTTAGTGAAAATCACTTTTTCGCCTTTAAAGTAACATTAAATTTAGCAAAATCTATTTTCCTGACGGTACTCTATGGTCAAAAAGATGATTTTTAGTTGATTGGAATTTTAGCCAATATTTGCCATTTGCTAAAATCCCAGCTAACTTTACAGCATGCACATAATCAACTATGCAATCTAGCACATGGCTGTTTAATATAAAATAAACAATTTTTTTAAAAAAACAACCTTTGTTTTAATGGTAATTGAAAATTAGTTATCTAAGTCCTACAGATAGGAAAAACTAGAGAAAGTTGATGAATGATACCACTGGAAGTCTTGAAGTACAAAACCTTCGCCTTACAAGCAAGAACTATTCGAGAAAGATGTGAATTATGCACAACTTTAAAATGGGAGCTCACCACTTAGAAGGTACTTGTGGAATACGTCAATTGTTATTTAATAATGGCACAGCGGCTGCTAAAATGCCTGACAGTGAAAATACGAGAACATTCGCTCTACTTGTTTTTTGTAATTCTTCAGTGACTTAAATTACAAAAATAATTTGTTTGCTATATATCCGTAACACTTGACTGACATCAACCCTTAACATAAAATTTACCAACCTCTATAACAGTACAACATAGACTGCAATCAGACCTTACTAGTTAAATATATCAACATCTATAACAGTACTAACAGTACTACATAGACTGGCATCACTCCTTAATATTAAATATATCAACCAACCTCTATCACAGTACAACATAGACTGACATCAGACATTAATATTAAATATATCAACCTATATCACAGTACAACATAGACTGACATCAGACATTAATATTAAATATATCAACCTCTAATTCAGTATTTATTCACATCGTTGAAATTATAAATTATATTTTAAATTGTATAAATATGGTTTAAGGAATTCGCGAATTCAGTGTGCCTTAATTTGATTTAATGTGTGCGAGTGTAACTATACAATTCAAGAAGAGAACAATTAAGTCGCGAATATTAGCAAACAGTAAATAAATAGTAAAACGACGCACCATAAGTCACTTTGTTGTATCCGATAGAAATAAAGTGTTCAAAGGAAAAGTTCCTCCTTCAAAAAGGCTTTACAACATCATTGTTAACTATTACAATATCCGAAATTAGAAAAGTTTAAGTTGGCTCGTGAGAATCCGTTCCGGTGAGAATGAGTTTGAACTAAAATACCGCTGAAAATAAAAAGTATTTATCTTTCAATATAATGTCAAAATAGTATGCGGCTTTCATATTTATGGTGTATGACAAAGATTTACAGCGATACGAGCACGTTAATATTCTCCCATGGGAAAACTTTCCTAATATTGTAATTTGGTAAATGTTCCCATGGGAAAATGAGTTATTTCTTAATAGCTTAAACAGAATTTCAAAGCCTGGAAATATCTTCTATTACAGTATTGACATTTAAATATGCCCTTATGTTTATAATTTAATGAAATAAACACTTTCCCAAAATAAAATGGGAAAATTCTCCCAAATTGTTATTGGGAAAATTGTTTTGGGAAAATTCTCCCAACAACAATTTGGGAGAATTTTCCCATTTTATTTTGGGAAAGTGTTTATTATTTTTTGACTGGGAAAATTCTCTAAATATTTTTTAAGGAAATGAAATAGAAAAGAAAATTCTCCCAAACATGAAAGAATATAACAAATATGCCAAATAAGTATTAGTAAAAATATCAAAAAAAAAAATGTAATCTGCCAGTTTGTTTAAGATTGAGTATTTTAACTCAGATCTGATTTTAACTAAAAATCTCAGATCCAGTATGATGTGTTGCCTTGCGATTGGTCCTTAACATAGTAATGTGACTTGTAATGTGACTTGTGCATATCATGACAGTTATTGATACTGCACTGTTTTTTCCCATGGAACCCTGTTTTCCTACATACCACTGAGCTCGACTTGTAAGTGAGGAAGTGTCGATTCTTACGGATGACGAGAGGTGTACAGTAATAGTTCTACCCAGGAAAAGTATGGATGGTCTGCCTCTACCACAAAATATTGACCGTCATATATAACATTGCGTGTGTTGAAAGGGACGTAAAACACCACACTACATTGTTTCGGAAAAATATTTCATTCGTTTTCTTTCATTTTATATCCTTACACTATAATGCGTTTATCCAGTCAAGGTCAAAAGCGATAAACTATGATCTACTAGCCCAAACATGAATAGAAGTCATTGTTTAACAGGGGACCTATATCCGTAAATTTCCATGATTGTATGTCTAACAGTGACAAATTACAATGAAATGAGTGTTTCTCAGAACTGGGTCATTGTCAGGTTAATGTGACCTCGATGATCAACTGATCCCAAAAGCAATAGGCCTATCTTAAAGGGCAATATACCAAGTTTTATATGGTGTTATGCTTTTAGAGTTATATTAAGATTATTACAACCTTGACTTTTAACCCAAAAACAAAAGGTTTCTACGCTCACCAAGGGGCAATTTATCTATGACGTTTCATGAATGTGAGTGTCATGGTTATCACACTATGTGTATTTCTATATAAGGGGATGGCAACCTTGACACTTGACCTACCAAGCGTAGAAAATAACATGTTTCCTCTCCTCAAGGGCAATGTACCTATGCAAATTCATGAGCGTTATGGTTTCGAAGTTATCATGCGGAATGCGAAATTGCTTATTGTTGGACGAATTGAATTAAATTGGGGTTTAAGGCGCACCAACACATGAAAGGTTATATGGCGCCTAAAAGGAATCAACGTGCAAGGCTTATCCTCCATTTATATTAAGATAACATATGGTGAATGGGCCTAGAACCTTCTTACCTTCAGAATCGCAGAGTTGCTGCAAGTTCTATAGTAGACACTATATTTAAGATGGAACCATTTTCCAGACATCTTTTATGATGGAGATCAAAGATCAAGTTCAAGGTCACAATGAACTTATTTTGGTACGCGACACACCGCTGTCCCAAGATGTATTCACATACCATCTCTAAGTGTTATAGTATTGAAAATACGGTCGGGACAAGCATTTTCTGTGACAGAGGTTACAGGTTAATGTCACAATGTCCTTATTTTGACACATCGCTATCCCAAGATGTATTACATACCAAGTTTGGTATCTCTAAGTGTTATCGTATTGAAAATACGGTCCGTACAAGCTTTTCTATGACAGAGGACACAGGTCAAGGTTAATGTCACAGTGACCTTATTTTGGTACGCGACACAACGCTATCCCAGGATGTATCCACATTCCAAGTTTGGTATCTTTAAGTGTTATAGTATTGAAAATATGCTGCCTTGTTGGTTAGAGAATAGTTTATGGCGGGGATTTCTTTATTTACACCGTCACGTTTAAATGGGATGACAGTAGGGTTAGTGAGAGGTTTGGTGCACCATAGAACCTGGTTTAAATCCCCAGCGGCCTTTTCGCCGCTGACCTTTCCAAGGCGGTAGCCCTACTGTCAACCCTTTTAGTGTTTGTGACATCATATGCCTTTATTATTACTATTGCAATTCTTGTCTTTTTGCGTGTTTTTGAATTGACTGTGTTCTGTGAAAGCTGCATTTCCTGTTCGATTTTTATACTTAATTTCAAACTCGTCCAAGCATTCATTAGTATCAACAATCTGGTAAAGTTTGGAAAAGATCCGCTGAAATATGAAGGCCCTATCTTGTTAACAAGGCCAAATTATAGCATATTTCAGAAAATCAAGGGCCATAACTTGGGTGTAAATGGTCCGATCTGGCTGGTTTTTGAGCTCATTCAAGATGTCATTGCTACTAACGATCTATGCACATTTGGTAAATATCAAGTAATAAAAAAAGGCGACAAGGCAGAATATGGCATTTTTTAAAACAAAAACAAGGGCTATAACTCCAGCGTATATTGTCCGATCTGGCTGGTTTTTGAACTTGTCCGATCTTTTATTGATATTAACGGGTTGTGTTAGTTTGGTACAGATCAAATAATAAATGAAAGTGCTAGAGTGTTAACGAGGCAGAAAATCGCACTTTTCAGCAAAACAAGGGTCACAACTCTGGTGTACAAATCTGATCTGGCTGGTTTTCGAAATAATCTGAGCTTTCATTAATATACATACACTGGCAAAAATGAGATATAGGGTCAAAGTTTCGTAAAGGTCAAATACAAAATGCAGGTGCCAGAGTGTAAACAAGACTTAATTTGACATTTTTCAGCAAAGCAAGGGCCATAACTCTGGTGTTACTAATCCAATCTTGCTGGTTCTCGAACTCATCCGAGCTTTTATTTATAAAGACACTGGCAGAATTTCGTATACATCCAAGAAATAATAAAGTCCCTATCGCGTAAACAAGACAAAAGTTAATGAAATACGGACATACGACGGACAACTCGCTATCCTATAGTCTCTGTTGGCCTTCTAAAAATTATAACCATTTCGGTAGAAATCGTAGTATATTGGGCATATTAAATATACGACATTGATGCAAAAAGTATAACATCATGTGATATAAGTAATCATTTCATTTATAACACGATAATTCACGCAAAATTGAATGTACCTTGATACACAATAAACACTAGAATATGCTAAAAATATGATTGTTTTACTCAAATGATTTTGGTTTCACTTACAACATAAGTCTGTAAATGGTGTTGTCACACTCTCGATCTTATTGCAGGAAACTCTGAAAAGGTTAAACTCAAGTGTGGTCTAGGAAAAATTTCACTGAATATGATATTCAACACAATCTATATAAACCTTCTTATCAAATTGTGATAAAAGCAAATTGTGTGAAAAGCGAAAAGAGTTCACTGACTTAATCATATATATAACTAGTTAAATGTGCCCTTTTCTATATTATTATCGCTGTAAATCTCCATAACCCGAGAGTCAATTTTGCTGATTGCAGATCTAAGATCTAATTGTAACAAACCTTGTAAGACAGTTTTTCTCCTGGATAATCATGTTTATTTCTTAACATGAATTAAAGTGCATTTTTACATTTTACCAATGACTGCTTACAGACTTTCATAATCAATCACCATAATCGGATGCCTAAGTAACCGATGATCAGTTACAATCGATTAACCGGTATATCAATTACAACGCGTAAACTTTGGCAATTCAGCTAAGAAGATCACTTGAAAAACATAATAATTATCTTAGTTCACACTGGTTTTGATTTGTGATTGTTTTATGCTGCTTTCAGCTGAACCGTACCATTAATTTTTGACGGTGCACTCGGTCTTTATCTGTTTTTCATTCCTTTGTTTATGTGCTCATACATGGCTATAATACACCTTATGAAATATGCGAAGACCTGCGTCTTTTTCTTTGTATCTCATGTCTGTAACTTGGTTGAAAAACCTCAAGTATCTATGTGTTTGGAAAACCTCAAGCCCCTGCTATTGGAATATTTCACATCTCCATGGGGTTGAAATATCTCAGGCCTATATCCGTTGTAATATGTTTTGTATCCATGTGGTAGAAATATATTAGATATATGTGGTTTAAATATCTGAATCTGAAGCATCTGTGGTTGAAATACATATTGTCTCCATGCGGCTAGAACATTTTATATTTTGGTCTCTGCATGGTAGGAATATCTCAGGTCATTCAGTATGTGGTTGAAGTATCTTGAAGTGGTTGAAATATCTTAGATCTATTTTTGGTTGAAATCTATCAGGTCTCTATTGGTTGATATATCTCTTAGTCTCCCCAAGGTTGGAATATCTCAGGTATATATGTGGCTGGATAATATATCAAGTATATGTTGTTTGAATACCTTATATCTCTAGATGAGATTGATATGTAACATCATGTCATGTGTCAGTGTTGTTTGTTAATATCACATCACTACGTTTTTTGAATCTGCCATGTACATATGTGGTCAGTAAATCTTGCATTTTTATGTGGTTGATATGTGGCTGACATACCTCACGATTTTATGCTGTTGAAATATGTCACGTCTTTATGCCATTGAAAGGTCTCGTATTTCTGTGTAGTTGGAAAGTCTTGCGTCTCTATGTGGTTGAAATATCTTTTGTCATTTTGCAATTGGAATATTTTCAGTCTCTCATTGTTCATGTGGATGGAGTATTGTATAGGTTACAGTAGTGGGAATATGGTATGAATCGATGTTGCTGGAATATCTATCAGTAACTGGAGTACATTGAGTGAATCTGAAATTAAATATAATTTATACCGGCAAATTAAAGTTCTTGTTAAGTGACCATTGCAAAAATATTAAGATGACAACAGCGCGAGGTTGTTCTACTGGTTAACATTTTCGAGGAAGTGACAAATATTATTTCCCTCTATTCCTGTTTATTTAGTATGATCAAAACTTAGTGCAGTGGACCATTTGTTACCATTCTGGGCATATAAACGCAATGATGAATTGGTGCTAGGCCACAGGTTTTAATTTTTTTAGTTTAACGCTCTCATGCTTTGTAAAACATTTTGATTAATTTTCGATAATTCACGATAGATCATCTTTAAAAAAAAATAAAGTGTACAATGTTATTGTAATAACATTTTTATTCCGGAGTAATCGTAATGCAATTTACAAACTTGCAAATTTGTTTATAGTTACTTGATGTTCATATTAATTCTTTTCCCACAAACTGTGAATGAAAATACCACATTAATCAAGTCGCACATATTACCAACTCCTTTACGAAACAGGGTTAGTAACTTAATCTGATAATAACCCTGGAAATAAGCAGATAAACAGATATGCAAAACACATCAGAATTACAGCACACAGACAACTGATTTATGTAATCTTATGTGATAATATATACAATTATTTTAAGCTTGAATTATAAGTTATAAATAACTGCCGTTTATACTGGTTTCTCTTCTAGTTTAACAAAATATAAATAAAGTATAATCGTTCGCACTGGAAGTGTGTTCCATGGAACGTTTGTGTCACGTGCCGTGGGTTTATTTGAGGAAGAACAATCTAACTATAAAATTTGAATGAATGAATGGTGTTTTACGGCACGTCGACACATAAATAGGTCATATTGTGCGCAAAAAATTATGAAAAATGAAGTATTAATTAAAAATTAATGTAAATATATAAAGATAAAACTATTAAAAAATAAGGGATGATCAGGTGTAATATAAACTATGTATGTAAATCAACAAATGCCCGTCAACGGGTATATAAACAAGTAAAAATATATAAGAACACATTACAATGATTTATATAGTCTGATCTCTTTCAGGAAATCTAAAACAAGACTAAAATCTACAGTATCAAATAACTCTTTCACAGTATTATCATTGTAGTACCTTTGACGCATAGGATCAAAGTCTACACATTCCAATAATATGTGTTTGACCGTTAACTGTGCAAAGCAGGGTATACATTCTGGTAATTGCTCACCTTGTAATAAATCCGAATGAGTATAACGTGTATCCTTCCTGAGGTATGGAGCAGATTTTTGTTCATGATTAATAAAGTTTATAAAAAAAAGGGAATTACTCGGCACTGGATATTTGATAAGGAGGAACAGTTTAAAATTTCATGGATGTAGGTCAATATTTTGCCAAGTTATGAGTAACCGTATGTTAGGTTGCAGGTTTGTCTTGTATGAATCTGCCAAAATGGAAGTCAGGGTTATTGGACATATAAATGTCATTGGTTAATTTATATAGAATACCTTTATAAAGTTTAATGACCATAGGTCAATATTTTGCGAAGTTATGAGCCATGTTAGCTTGCAGGATAAAGTTTAATGAAAAGGGCAAAACTCTGCCAAAAATGATAGTCAAAGTTATTGGACATGTGCTATGATATTTCTCTGGGAAAGATGACAATGGGTGTGAAGTTTCATGAGCATAGGTCAAATGCTTTTCAAGTTATGGCCAATGTTGGTTAGCAGGTTAAAGTGTGCAGGACAACAATGGATGATGACAAACGACTGAAAAAAGTGAAACCTAAGTGTCAGCCATGCTACGCAGGTGACACAATAAATAGTTCTTACAGTAACTCGCTTTTCCATATTAAATAGGCATATCCTTTATAAATTATAATCCCTTGCCAATTGTCCAAACTGGACTGTCCATTAATTTGATGAGCAAAACTCGAATCTGTATCACCTTATATTTAATGGGACATTAGCTGTAACTTTTAGCTTATAAAATGTCATAGTCTCACTAAAATAAGCATATGTATTGTATTGATTAAATAGAAACAAGATGTTTTGCTGCAATTCAATGGCGGTAGTGGTGGGAATCGGCCAAGATTTCGTTGTCGATCATCGGTTCGATGTTCATGACCTGGTGTTAATGCTGAATTTTCTCTTTTTAAAGCAGCTATATTATATATTGCAACTTAGTGTATGATAATCATTAATGAATTTGATGTATTTATTATTATTGTTGAATGTGAAATTAAGTTAAATTTTTGTATGGAAGCGTGTACACTGAACAATTGTTAAATTCGTGATGTTTGATCGACATAAATACTTAAAACTAAAATGCTAGATTTTCTTTTTTTAACCTTTTGAAGGAGATCCAATATGAATTATATAATACATCAATCTTCGCTTAAATACATGAAGACCACATACATTTTGAAACTTCAATCATGAAAAAGAAACAACAACATAACTGCAACACTACAATCTTGACTAGATGTCTGAATATGAATAGGGCCATAGTTCAGTTTAAACAAGCATGTGTAGTAAAACATAGCTGTATGCTGTTGTCTAATGATACTAAATACATGTGTGAAGTTTCAATTAGTTATGTAAAGTTATTAATTATGTAAAGATAAGTTAATTTTGTAACTTTAACCAGGAGATACAGACGACAACGACGACGATCAAGTTATGACAATAGTTGTTTTTCTTCGAAACAGTGGGAAAAAATAAAATAGACCAGACAGAATATTTTGTATTTGAACTATGACCTAGACTTCTTCAGATTTACCTTCTCAAATGTGAAGCATCGTAGCCTAACACCAATAACATTTCTGAGACATCTGCATTCTTATTCGTCCGAAAAAACTAACATTTGAACGCATACGATCGTGTGCAGTTTGCAGTCTGTTCATCTTGTGTCTGTGTCTGCATTGCAGGCTTAGAAGTTCGAGACCTGAAGTTCGTGGCGTTTAGTAGTTTTAACATTTAACATGTCCAATTATCCTTGGTTGGAGGACCATCCTTTAGTTTTGAAAACCGAAAGTAGTTCCACACTTTCGATTTTATATTTTTGCCAGAATAATTAAATACTTAATTAAATTAGTTTTTCTCGATAACTCACACTTCAAACAACAGCATCTCGGCGATTATGATAAATAGGTTATCAACACGGCATCGGGACAAAAGGTCGGTCAATTCAAAGGTGAACAATTGTCGATTATAATCGATCATCGGAACACCACTAAATGGCGGAATGAAAAAAAAGAAGAAATGTCACTTAAGTGACAAGTGCCCCCGAAGTGACATTTGACCTATAAGTGTGACCTTAACCTAGGAGTCATGGACCTGGATTTAGGGCGCGACACGTCGTCGTGTTGTGGTGAGCATTTATGCCAAGTTATTTTAAAATCCGCTCAAGAATGTCAGAGTTATTGACATGACACGATTGTACGGACAAGAGGTCAATGACCTTGAAGTACTACTGAAAGGTTTTGATAGCTGAAACAGCCATGGGAACTTGTGAAGTGTTATGGAAATAGGACCAGCACTCTATGTAAACAAAGATGGCCTCTGGTGGTCATGTTTGATATCAAACAATATTGGTAAGGTTCCAACTTATGATTTTTGAAAAGTTAGGTAGCCACAAACTTGTATTTTAAAATACATTTTTATCTGTGACAGCAATCTCGAATTTCCGGCCAACCTGACTATTTACTTATGACCAGTTAGACATCAAGAGGAACATTCCTGTTGACCTTTATATTTATTTTAGTATGGTCATGTCGATTTTGTCATGATGCGTATGTATTGAAATTATGATAAAGAAATATCAAGAAATGAGAAAATAATAGCCAATGTTAAGTTTTCGTTCGCGAAGAAACAATATGTATTAAACCCATATAATGACCGTCAGTGTGACCTTTACATTTTAGTATGGTAATGTCAATGTGTCATGATAAGTATATACTGAAAGTTTGAAGAAGAAATAACATGAAAGGAGAAAGTTCTAGCCAATGTTAAGTTTTCGTGAAGAAAAAGCATGTTTAACCAATATAATGTCACCTTCAGTGTAACCTTGACAATTATATTTTAGTATTGTCATGTCGATGTTGTCATGATGGGTATATAATGAAATTTTGATGAAGAAATTAACAAGAGGTGACAGGTCAATGACCTTGAAGCTCTACTGGCAGGTTCTGATAGCTAGGTCAGCATTCCTGTGAAGTTTCATGAAAATCTGATGAGTAGTTTCAGAGTAGTCGTTACAAGTTTTTATATATATAACTCTATGTAAACAAAATGGCCGCTCAGGCAACCATGTTTAATGTCAAATTAAAATAATTTTCAACACCAAAAACTTGTCATGCTAATCATTTTAGAAAAAGTCCCATATCAATATCATTTACAGTTTTCAAAAAGTAGTCGCTACAAATTTGTTTTTTAAAAATCTATTTTTAGCCATGATGGCCAATTTGAATTTCCGGCCGATCTAAGATTTGTTTATGATCAACTAGGCATCAAGAGCAACATTTCTTTTAAGTTTCATGAAAATCTAAGTTGTTTCAGAGGAGTAGTCGCTACAAGTTTTCGTTATATAACTCTAGTAGTTTCAGAGCAGTAAACACCTTTTACTATATAACTCTGTGTAAACAAAAATGACCGGCAGCCATGTTTAACGTTGAATCAAAACGATTTTCGAGAAGAACCAACATCATGTCATGCTAATCATTTTAGAAAAAGTCCCATATCAATATCATTTATAGTTTTCAGGAAGTAGTCGTTACAAATTTGTTTGTTATTAGTCTTTTTTTAGTTGTGGTCGCCATCTTGAATTTCCGAGCCGGCCTGAAATTTTACTAGGATCAACAAGACATCTAGAGCAACATTCCTGTCAAGTTTCATGAAAATCAATCAAGTAGTTTCAGAGGAGTAGTCGCTACAAGTTTTCATTATATAACTCTATGTAAACAAAGATGGCTGCTGGCGACCATTTTTAACGTCGAATCAAATAATTTTTGACTATGATCAACATCATGTCATGCTGATCATTTTAGAAAAAGTCCCATATCAATATCGCTTATAGTTTTCAAGAAGTAGTCGCTACAAACTCATTTTATAAAAATATATTTTTAGCTATGGCGGCCATCTTGAATTTCCTGCCGATCTGAAATTTTGCTAGAAACCTAATGTACACTATCCTTTTGTTTATTTTAGTAATGCTAGCATATATGAAGTTCGTAAGGAATCCACTTACAGATATGTACACATTTTATGAAAGCAGACACTGACAATTATTGCAGCATAAGATAGGATGCGCATGTCATTTTTTTATTTTACATAAAGCTGAGAATAATAGACAAAAATACTAAATTTATAACTGAGGTCAAATTTAAGAAAACAAATACATGCATATCAAATATATATCATTTTTGGATTATTTTCTATGGAGACAAATACACATATCTTCAAAGATGTAGCTTGGGAAAAGATTGCCACAATGATATATTATTATTATTATTATTATTAACAAACTGTGATTCAGATTTTCACATATATGCATGCATGGTCACATTAGCATATGCACATTTCAACTTCACCTGTATTTTGTCATAAAAAAATAATTGAATGTTTTTAAACGTCTCATCAACACAGTATACGTTAATAAGAGCCGCCCCAGAGAGAGGGGAAGGGTACATAGGCATCCGGGAACCATGCCCTTCTCTTATTATCGAATTGATTCCTCTTGTTCTTGAACATGCTCGGAGAATAGACCGATACACGGGACCGCCCAGTTTACGTCCCCATCCGACGGACGAGGCTAAGGGAAAGTGTCTTGCCCAAGAACACACCGACGAAACTCAGTGGCATCAAGGAGGATTGAACCCGGGGCCTCCGGTTACAAATCCGCAGCGCTACCGATTGCGCCACGCCAGCCTTTTTAAGTTAACAACTCACTTCATGTCGGTTGCTTTTTATGCAAATACACACATGTGTAACACCCTGTTTGTCCTACTCCTCCATGTTATGCCAAATAAATAGAGCAAACACTGTGATCGACTTTTTCTATCCATTCGTGTTATACCGTATAATGGTCTTGCTCAATCGGTGCTTGAAGCATTTTCAAACCGTTGTCGGCATATTGTCAACTTTTGAAGTGTGGTACCAAAATATAATTCAAAGTCATCTGGGATGAAAATTGACATCAAGGCCCTGATAAAATGGGTGCTAAATCTGAGTTGTTGTTTGTTTGTGAGACAATGATTAAGATTTGTAAAAAATGTAAATGTAGGAATTCAAAATAGGCATACAGGTAAGTGTGTCGCAAGATGACCCTAGTGGTTGGGGTAACTCAGGAAAGAATCAATGACAGTGAATGCATTTACATAAGTTCAATGCAACTTTTAAAATATGATAAATATATATATAATTATCTGAAAAAACAAGCGAATACACAGATGAAATATGAAAAGAATGTTCTCATGAACGTTTAAGACGTTCTTAGTATTGTAACAAATACTGAATGTGTCGACTGATAATATACGACACTAAAGTGTTGTTAAAGTTATAACAATGTTGATCTATGGTCTAGCGCGATAACTGTGATGCGCGAGAGCTCATGAAGATGATGATGCGCGAATCCAATGAGTGATTGTCATCAAATGCCTTCTATTAGGGTTATTGACGCGATATGTATGATGATTAACCTCCACTGAGGTTGTGGATGATGTTCCTCCAGTGAGGACTGATACCGGGCCCACCTCGTGTCCCGGGGGTTGTCGATTCTATAAACTGGCCATGTTGCGCAGGTAAGGGGACCGTCTCCACCGCTCTTAACATTATGCGTGGAAGCTTAGTTCCACTTCGGAAGGCTTATATCCAAACATGGATGGCTTATATCCAAACCTGGATGGTTTATATCCAACCCTGGATGGCTTATATCCAATCAACGCTTCCTTTCTTGATTTAGATCTCTCGATTGAAAATGGTGAAATAATTAGCAAAATATATGACAAGAGAGATGATTTTAATTTTAACATTGTTAATTACCCCAACTTGGATGGGGATGTTCCCCGAGCAACTTCTTATGGGGTGTTTGTGTCTGAACTTATTCGTTTTTTAAGAGATTGTACTCGAGTTGAGGACTTTAATATTCGTAATCTTTGTATAACTAAAAAGCTACTCAATCAGGGTTACCGTTACCATAAACTTCGTAAAACCTTTGCAAAATTGTATTATCGTAACCCTGATCTTCTTTTCAAATATAAAAGTAATTTAAGGACTCTTCTGCGACAAGGACTATCACAACCTGACTTCTATGGTGATGTGATTTATAAACTTCGTAAGATTCTTGGTCATGATCACTTTCATACTATCTTTGTTAAACTTGTTAAAAAGTTTATCAAAAGAGGTTATGACCCTATCATTTTGCAACGTACTGCATGCTTGGTGGTAGACCCTTTTATAGTTCGCCACTATGCTTTCCTCTTTAATTGTACGATGACCGGACAGGCTGTGGACCCTATGATGACGCCTACCTAAAGACCATTGGTACGGTGGCGTTTGATGTTTGTCTATGATCTTTCTTGTCGTGCCCTTAATGGTTTATTCTCTTACTGCTCTGGCTTCTGCCAAGTCATTGAGTACCTTCATTGTGGCTTTCTAGGCTATTGCTTTTTTTGTATTATATTTACACGAGCATATTTGTGTTTTACTTGTATTGCCTATTGATGTTGCCTTGTTGGTTAGAGATAAGATCATGGCGGGGATTTCTTTATTTACACTGTCCTGTTTTAATGGGATGCCAGTTGGGTAAGTGTGAGGTTTGGTGCACCCTAGAACCGGTTTAAACCCCCAGTGGCCTTTGTTGCCACTGACCGTTCCAAGGCGGTAGACGTATTGTCAACCCTTTTGTGTTTGTGATGTCGTTTGCATTTTTATTACTTTTGCCTTCTCGTTTGTCTGTTTGCGTGTTTGTTTTTGTATTTTGTGGTTGACTGTCGTCCTTGAATGCTGCTTTCCCTGTCCGATATTTTTTATATTTCTTAGGCTGTAATTATACATACGTTTTAGATGTCGGTTGATAAACAGAACAATCTTGCATAATTATCATTACCCAAACAAATATTTATTTAATAAATATATGTAAACTGTACTAATGATGAGTAGCAATGTATACATATTCTACAATGCCATATATACGCCATGTACGTCGCTGTTAACCAATGCCCTAATACATGTAATATACAACGTTATCAAATCACTCGTATATTACACTCACTGAGTTATGCATGCACACATATATGTCAACTAATGACCATATTATACAACACTATGCATACGCGTCGAACATTTATATTAGTCACTCATCTCATCGTTAACTAATGTTAACAATCGCGTAATATAAATCGCACACTAAATTCGCAGTATTAAATTCTCCCCGATAGGGCCTTTACACAATGTTTTAAGTTAAATTATGTACTTTGGGTCTCAAATAAACGCCACCTTTTCAAAATGTTACACCCTGGGAGGCGCTTATTAGGGATTATACGGTATATTTAATTCGTTTTTTCTGAAAATTGCTTATTAATGACGGAGGAGTTTTAATCCAAAGTCAGTATATATTTCACTTTTTAAAGAAAAAATGTGTCCTTTTTATCCAATTTCAATTCATAAATGTTCAAACAAAATGAGCGTTTACCTAACATCCAAGACCTGAACCCAAATCTACACAAAAATGTCATTTCAAACAATTCACAATTTTCAAAATATTGCCGTAAATGAAGGAGGAGTTTGATTTAGAAAAGCGTACACATTTGACATTTTAAAAATGAATGCGTCCTATTTGTCATAACTGGTACCCTCTTGCATACCGTAGACTAATTGGGGAATCAACTGGTACCTTGTTGTATATCGCAGAGTAATCAGGGAACCAGCTTAATAGCCATCTGGTGGATAAATATATAGGCAGTTTTGAATCCAGAGTATTTATATCCAATATATTACCTTAGTTAAAATGTTAAAAAAATTATAATATTTGCTAAAATATCTTAGAAACAGAGTTAAATGAATTAACAAACTATCAAACAAACAAGAAAGGTCATTAAGATTACATTCATGAGTAGTATAAAAATATAAATAGTTTATGTATCTTCATATAAGAGCCACATAAACTCAGTACTCTCAATAAGGTGGAACTTTGAAAGTGTTGTTTGTTTTTGAGGAATTCCAATTTTGGATTGTTCATAGAGCTGAATTTTCAATGGATAAAAACTTTCTTGATATAATTTCTAACCTCAAATAGCTTTTTAATTGTTAAAGTGCTTGATAATCTGATGAATACTAAGAAAAATAATAATATCTCACCTATAACATGCTTGAAGGAATTACAATTTCCACTGTCCAAAGCATACACTATTAAATAGGTCTTGTTTATAACCATAAATAGTTATGCAGTTAATTATGTATATATGACAAACCCCACATGTTCCTTCTTGAAACTAAACTCCTCCCTGGTCAAGTGAAGGTATTTGCCAGATCTTATTGGTTAATCAAAGATTATACGGTGATCTATGACAGGTGAGGTATGCATGCCCAGGGGATATTCCAATAAGTAGTTACCATATATGAGAAAGATCTGATGAGCTGTAATTTGGCATTTACAAGATTTACATGGGATTAATCTGTTTCACCAAATAATGAAAAAATCAACTTGGCTGGATATATTAAAGAATACTGAAAAGGTACTGAAATGAAATGAAACAAATGACAGATCATAGTTTTGCTTTGAATGTGCCAAATGTAGTATTATAACTGTTCATGGTTAAGTACTTTAGTTAGAATAGCATTATGGCGCCAAACAGGGATGAACATGCCAGGCTCATCCTCCATCTAGATAAAAATATAGAGAATGGGCCTAGAACCTTCTAATCTGCAGAACTGCAGAGTTGCTGCAAATTCTATTATAGACACTCCATTTACGATGGAACCACGTTTCCACATTTGCATATATGTACGGTGTCATGAAGAAGACCTTGAATGAGCATGATAAAAAATAACAAAATGAACATGAAGTGGGGATGTAATAACAGGGCTTTCCCATGTATCAGAATTTATCTTCAGAGCATGTTAAACAACCATAGAAATCTATTCAATAGTAACTAAGAGTAGGACTGGTTCCTGGATTCGTACATATCCGTCTCCTGTATCTGGGGCTGCTCTAAATGACCTTTAATGTACAGATGAGAAGTTAAACAACATGCAATTCAATTCCACTTGAAGAGTGTTAAAAAACATAGATAAAATTAAATCCCAGTATTTTACATTCAAATAATCTATTTTTAATAAAGCTTCATTTCATAATTTACTACATATATATAGAACATGAACTGAATTGATTTGAGTTTTAAGGCGCACCAACACATGAAAGGTTATATGGCGCCTAACAGGCATGAAAATGCCAAGCTCATCCTCCATGTACATCGAGATAACATATGGAGAATGGACCTAGTACCTTCTCAGCCTGAATTGCAGAGTTGCTGCAAATTCTATCGTAGAAACTCCATTTACGCTGGAGCCACGTTTATTGTTTTTCTTCCACTACTCTTTTGATGTGAGCGAGATGGCACCTGAAACAATGCAGGGATCATGATGAAGACCTTTAATGAATATGAACAAAGAATGATAAAATGAACATGAATTTGGGGGGGATTCTACCCCTCTGCCTACCCCTCCAAAAGGATCTGCAGTGGCCTTATTATTTGCCCCGTAACCAAAAGGGGCCACCGGGAACCACACGAGGCATAGGTTTATATTATAAATCAATAGTCGACTATTTATAAAACTTTGTTATTTGATATATGCAAGTTTTATCAAGAATACATGTTCACTTCTTTATTGCATTTGCCTATTTTATGCATGCTGCATCTTTTAAAATGGAATAGTAAATAGTTTACTTTTATATTGAAGGTTGTGTTAATAACTTCTTAATTATGAGCATAATAGTAAAAAAAAAAATGAAAGGAGAAACTTGGAAATAAACTATTCTCAATCTATGTGTAATTTATTTGAAATACAATATTTTATCAACTGATGCTTTCTGGCATTATGTTGTATATTGTTTACCATAAGTCTTTTCTTATTGTTTACCATAAATTATCTTTAATAAAGTTGCATATTCTAACATAAAACTATATATTTCCTGCAAAACAGAATAATTTGATTGGTTTTTAAATGATTTTAACGACAAATAAGTTAATTTTGAGAAAATTAAGTTTTTACTTCTTCGTTTTATCAATGCATATGAACATTGTTGCATTGGGTGCAATATCAAAAATAAATAAAAGAAAAAGACCACTATGAATTAATTTTAAAAAAGGATAATGACAAACTGTAATGGAACGAAAGATCATTCAATTCCATAATCATGTTGTTGTTCCTAATTGTTTTAATTTATCAAGTGTATTGGTATTAAGTAAATAGATCAATTCTGTATTAACCAGTACAACCAGGGAGTAAGTATACTGGGAGGAGATACGGGTTCATAAACACTCTAGTTTATCGATTTATGTTGCCGCGCTAGAACGCCGCCATTTACTATTTTATCGATACATGTAATCGATCGTAACCGCGTATACGTTACATTTGAAAAGTTAAAATTTCAGCCAACATCTCAAAATAGGCAGTTTTTACAGTCTATTTTTTACTGCTGTCTGTTTTAACCTACATCACGAAATTACCTTCTTGACAAAGATAAATATGTCTACTATTCATTATTTTTATTATTAATGCCTAATATAACCCGTACTTCGTATTTCGTTTGCACACCATTTTTAATTTGAAAATTTGAAAATTTCAGCTGATATCTCAAAAGAGGCATTTTCATCACCTTTTTTTCTCATCGGTGAAAGATTGGGATTTCTCAGTGAAAGAATATTCATAATCATAATATTATTAACTAACTCCGAACACAAAAATAACTAGCTGTGACACTGAGTTATGACGTCATTAAAGTGGTCGACGTCATCTGCCGATAGCGTTCAATAAAGCGAAGAATTTCGGTTAAAATCATGCACTGACTGATTTAAAATGTAATAAACAGATTATTTAACTGCTGTGTTCGAATATATCGAAATCCATCACTCGATGGTAGACGTGTTTTATTTTTTCACTCATTCGCATACGCTCGTTTGTGAAAAGAACCACACGTCTACCATCTTGTGAAGGATTTTCTTATAATCGATCCCAGCAGTTAAATAATCTCTATGTTTACTATTCACTTTTTGTTATTATAATATAACCCGTAGTCTCGTATCTTGTTCGCAATAGTATACACTGATAACCCATGGCAGAGGATCCGCCTTTTGGATTTCCCTAGATCTGCCTCAATACAAACCGGGTAAATTTTAAAGAAAACTATATATTATCAGCTCATAATTGCTTTAAAAATATCAGAATAATGACATATCTTGTCAATTAAAGTCATATTTACAATTTTGCTGTGTTACCTGCCTGCTATTTTTAGCTCCTGGCAGAAAAGATGCTTGTGATGTAATGGTGTTTTCTATAGATAACCAATCAAATTCATTATTCAAATTAGATGCTAATGTTAGATGGTACTATGGGTAATATAAAAATATAAAATGTGAAGGAAAATTTTGATAATTTCTATTTTTAAATCTAGGTCAAAGTTGGTCAACATTGGAGCTCAGTTTTACCAAAAAATAATTTGACGTTCATACACCGATTTATTTTCTTTAATTTGTATCTCTTAGCGCATTTAAACGCCGGTCAACAAATGAGCATGTATTTACACATATAACTGGTTAGAAAATAGTTTAGTGCGATACACCGTCAGCTGATGACGCGTGTTTTGTATACACAGGTAAATGCACCTAATCTGGCAGATAAAAACTCAACATGTTAAAAGTTCAAACTGCTATAACGGAAGTAGTCATTTTCACACAGTAGAGAAACACACGCGTGACAACATAAAACGATCCTCCCTGTATACTTACAGCTATGGAATCGTTTTATTACCGAGTTTTACCGTTAATCTACCGTTTCAAACCAGTTTGTCGTTCGTTTGTCGTTTTAAAACGGAAAACGACCGAAAACGGGTTTGCAAACGCTTTAAGTGCGCATGCTCAGAGTTTTTCCGTTTCCAAACGCTCTGAAACGGGCGTTTCCAAACGCGCGTAGTGCGCATGCGCAGAGTTTGCAAACGCGTTTTTTAGTTTTTACCATTTTTTGCGTTTGACCAATGAAAAAAGGACAGTACAATTAGATAATTCTCTTCGTTGGTTTAACAGTAATTGATTGATGCAGCAAATGAAACAAAAATTTATATTAATTAGAAACACAAATTGATGCTTAATACTTAATAGTTATGTTAATTCCTACGTGCAAACCCCATGTATTTTCCCATCATTTATATTCATGCCACCATCGAGTTAATATATGCTTGACTAAATCTGGGTCAAAAATGACATATAGTGCCCTGACTAGATGCATCCTTTAATTACCCGGGTTTTGGATATGCAACAACGGCTTTATTGCAAAAAACACCCGACGTCGACAATCATTAATTGTTTAATCCATAGCTCGCGTAGTGTGCACAAGAGACATCAGTAATTAGATATTTTTCACATTATACATACTGGAAGTATGAAAACTTAATATTTCCAAATTAATTAGTGCTGTAAAATTTAGTTTGTAAATAAATGGAATATACACAGTTTACCTAATAAATGGGAGAGAGCCGTAATGGAAATAAGGGCAAAACCGGAAAAATGGACAACATAATGAATTATTGTCGCTATATAACCACATCTGTTGTTTTAGCGTGTTTGTGATCCGTGTGAAATTAAAAAATAAGATATATATTGCATCGTATGGAATGCACTAATGATTATAAAGGGACGCAGAGCAATCTTGAATAATTTTATTAAAATAAGCACCTTCGTATGGAGTTCGTTTTAAAGGGACCCACGGCAATCTTGAAGTGTTTGAAATGGGTGTCTCGATTTATATAACCAGAATCATATTTACGTTTAACCTGGTTGCATTTAAATAGATTCTATTTTAAGTATTCTCTTTTTCGTCTTCCTTTATTATACGTTTTAATATATTATTGGTGCTATACAATACAATTTGCTTATTACTATTCTTATAATTAATATAAATGATTGAACAAATGTGTTATCCACAGGACGCCTGAGTTAAAAAAAAAAACAAGATTGCGATGTGTCCCTCTAACGTTGCTTGAATATATTTTTAAATTAAAAAGTTATATCATCTCAGAGTTTTGAATATATTTTCGTTAAACTGTGCAATATTGTCAAATGTAGTAATATACAAAAACAAAATATGCAATTAACGAAGAAACACTAACGGGATGCCGCGAGCTTTAAAGAAATTCAGGTTGTCTTTATCCCTTTAATATGAATCAAGCTGATTCAAATATTCATTAATTAAATTGCTCGTAAGAATTTTTTTTATAACAACGGTGTACATAGCAATTATGTCATATATTGTGAAACATATGTTCCTGGTTTAATTTGAATACAATTATGCACTGTTACGATTGCAAAAAAAAGTACACTGGTTGGAAATAAAGCGTGAATAGCGGTTTAAATGCATGAATACGCCGATATATACATTATAGTACAGAGTATGAACTTAGAATTCATTACTTTAAAATACACACGAACGACAAGAAACAGTCACAAAAGGCACGAATTTAATTGAACTTATAGAGAAAGAAATTGACGGGACGCCGCGAATTTAAATAAAAAAGATCAAGGCTGCCGTGTTTCAAACCTAAACTATAATGTTTCGAAATATGCAGATATTGCCGTTATTGAGAGATATAAACAAAGTCATACAGTTACTTATAATATCTAAAACGTATTAACTTAACTTCATGAACTTATCATATTGCAATGTTGTAAAATAGTAATATCTGGTTTACATTTTTTTATTCCTAATTATTTCACAGACCTAATAGCTAATTATTAATATGTCTGTGATTATTTGTACAACATTGTATGTGCTCACTATATACGTAGAAAGTAGTACATAATTAAAATTTAGGATTGTACCATGTATTATTTAGTTCGTCACTTGCGATTGGCTGATTGAAATAAAAGGGAGTAACTGACTATATGTAACAACATGTGATTGGCCAACATACGAGACGCTGAGAACCCCAACTGTGACTGTAATGGTCAGTAATGGACGCTCCATGGACACTCGTAAATAACAGTTCAGGATACCAGTCCTATATACATTGATAGCATTCATGATTGATTTGACAAATAAATACGAATAATTAATAATGCAGGTATAAGGACAAACCACCATCCATTGCTGCACGATGAAGCTCGGTGGCAGCGAGCACATTAGATAAAGCTTGCACTGTAAAAAAACTTAATTAAATAATTCAGGTTAACGTTCATTATTCGCATGCGTTACGTTTGTTCACATCATGTCGTAATTTTGTGTTAATTTGGATGATACTACAACTGCTACAGCGGCTGCTGCTACTGCTGCTACTGCTGCTATTGCTGCTGCTGCTGCTGCTACTTCTACTACTACCACCACCACTACTACTACTACTACTACTACAGGCATGATTTTTTAAAATGCACGAATTATATCGTCCTTCCGCAACTTAAAGGAAGTACATCAGGTTTTGGAGGCAACACGTGTATTAATAAAATACAAAGATATGAAATTGTGAAATGGCTCTAAGCTACTGTATAGCAAGCTCAATAAGTTTCCTATACTACAGGCTTATTAGGCCATGGAGTAATCACCAGATTATAAATAACCGTCACACGTGATCACCGCGGCGATACTGACACATGACGTTCGTTTTGCAAGATGTTGCGATTTTTTTACCGCCAAGCTAAAAATAGCTATCTTTGGCACGTAACCTTAGTTAGTCAATACCACATGTATGTATTTTTTTGTATATGTTAGGTGTAATTTACTTTGGTCGTGTATAGCTCATTTAGTTCATTTTTCCTTATTTTAATTGCGAAATAATATATTTGAACAATTTTAAAAGAACTACCAATCCTGATGTATTCCCTTTAACCAAGTGAAAATCCACAACGCGTGTAGATATTAGAGTGTATGGATAAGCGAGTGGCATACACGTTTTAAGTGTACCCATTTCACATCAGTAAGCGGCGCTGTAACAAAATACGGAAATATTTAAATGGTGTTTAATGGTTTGTCAACACATGGAATGTTATTTAAAGCCGTCCCAGAAGAAGGGTTTGCGATCCGATAACTTGATATATTCGGAATAATAAAAGATATTCACATTTTGCCATTATCAAATCCCGCTCTCGTTTTTTGCGAGATTTCGAGTTCGTGGGGTCTGAACATTAACTCTGTTTAGTGAATATACAGTGTATATTTGTTTTAGACACAGTTTAGAACGTATCATGAACAAATATCGTGCGAGTGCTATTTCTGGTTGTGTTAGTAATATAAGCTGTTAGAATATTGACCTTTTCTGTGGGAAATGGCTTTTTTTTACTGCCATTATAATAATACCTTGAAAGTTAAGGTAGATGTGCATTACTCAAATATCATACTCCTCATGTTTCGTAAATTATTTAAAGTAATTAGCTTTACTTATTACATTTGAATAAGCAAGTACCTGCATTTTAATCACATTTAACATGTTTAACAAGTTTTATTTATTTATAATTATATATATAACTTCTTGTAAACAGGAACGGTTCATATTATTATTGTCTACCAGTAGTTTGAGAATCCAGTACTGTACGTGCTGACTCACGTTTTTTATTTAGACAAATCCTACTGAACGTAATTCATTTGTAATGTGTTTAGTTTCACAAATGCATTCTATAAATAAAATTGAAAATTAAAACAGTTAACTCAAGTAATATTTTTACTCTCGCCGTATGTCACACATTAAAATATGACACAGTTATAGTATACATCTGATGTCAACACTCCACGCGTAGCCAGTGTTTGTGATTTATGGCCTCTTTGATCTAAACAAACATCCGGCTTAGGACAGCCAATTAGCCACGGGGTATCGCATTATTACGATTGGAGAACCCGTTTATATTTTGATTGCAATAAACAACCTGTAAATAAAACCCAACATAAGCGACTGTTCAATTAATTGTTTTTAGCATGGCTATATATCTATGAACGTCCCATGATTTATAAAATTTTATAGTAGGAATAAAAAAATGTATTGCAGAGTTGTGTTATTTTATATATGCCGTATCAACAGTAAATTACTTTTTGCGAAACATATTCCTTGTGGAATATACTTGTATGAAAGTTATTTAAAGGAGAATTGAAAGACTCTCAAACTACTATGCTTAATCATGTTAATTATTCTTTTATTTTTATTTCATAGCTGGTAGACAAGATTAATATGAATCGTTCCTGTTTACCAGAAAGTTATATATATAACTTGGTTAATACGATTAAAATGTAGGGACGTATTTAAGTGTAATAAATAAAGTGAATTACTTTAAATAATTTATTAAACACGAGGATAATGATCTTTGAATAACGCACATCTACCTACTTTCGGTTTTAAGGTATCATTATAATGGCAGTAAAAAAGCCATTTTACCAAGAAAAGGTCAATATTCCGACAGCTTATATTACTAACACAACTAGAAAATGCACTCGCACGATATGTTTGCATGATACGTTCTAAAATGTGTCTAGAACAATTAAACACTGTTTACTCATTGAGACACCCCGAACTCGAAATCTCGCGAAAAACGAGAGCGAGATTTGATAATGGCAAAATCGAAAATCAACCCCCCTACACGAATCCTGTTTCTGCAGGATGTCGAGTCTTAAGTTAAGTATCACTAATATAATGATTATACATTGGTCAGCGTTTGATTGGTCAATTGAATGACACTACTTAATGAGGAAACAAAATCATCCTACGTCTTTTGTTAAAATAAAGTTCAAATCTCATCCATGTCCTGGTATACAGGATGGTGTCACTTAACCACTTATGAACCCCCGCTTCATCTGCTGATCACATCATACATGTATAATTCAATGGCTAGATTCTACCAGTTATAGAAATATAATATCAGCGTAAATTAACTCCCCCATGCATGACTGTTACAATACATTTATAGTTTCAAGCACAATGCCTTACACTGAGCTACCGAGGTAGCTGTCTTATGGAGAATGAGTATAATTAAGCATTCTCAACTTAGCTTTATTAGTTGCAAGCACAGTTTAATTACCTGACTCTGTTTCGATGCGATTTCATTGAATGCGTTATACATATAAATAAACGTTTGAAAACAAATTCAATTAAAATAAACTTATGAAACACAACAGCATGTAATGATACAGATGGACGGACAGCGCGTATATGTGTGTGTGTGCACGTGTGTGTTGGATGGCGTGGAGTGGAAGTGGGGTGTGTTTGTGGATGTGGGGGTCGGGAAGGCTACCTATCCGTTTCGTTTCAAAATAAGCTTCACATGGTCTAATCGTCTTTATTTTTCATTCCATTTTGATAATTATTCACCCGTTACTACACGTTATTTAAACAGCCCGTTGAATTTGCGTCTACATGACTGGTCGAAAACAATAATTATATATTATGTTTATTGTTGTATTTGAACTAATCAAGTTGATATATTTATTAAAATAACATACATGTCACATGCTTGTTTCTAATTGAGATAAATAATTTAGTTCATAATATAACAAAAAGCCGTAAAATTTAGTTTATAGTGTTTACCATAATACATTTTATGTCAATTACGAATACATACTAAATATGGCGACGGGTGGTCAGTTGGCATTTCGGCTAATTGGTTTGTTGTATAGCATTTCATTAGTACACTTTTCATTATACATGTACACTAGGTGCGTCAAATCAGTAATCATCAGAATAAAAACATGAAAGACTGACAACGATCCTTGATTATGAAAATAAATCATATCTAGAGCAAAGTATGGTCTTAGTTTATCGTTCATTTGCTCACGTTATCGTTCAATAACGGGAGCGCAGACCTTCATGAAATTAATCGTAACATTTTAAGTTATTGATAAGTTATAATATTGTTGTTTCTTATGCTTATTATTTTTATTTTTATTTTTTTGGTTTTAATTAAAAAAATACGTATACGTTTATACATACATATCTGTTGCTTCTCTTAGATACATGTTAATATCCACTAGTAGCTATATGTTTGCATGCTTTTTCCTCTTTGTTATTGTGTTTTATCAAATAGTTATCTGAAATCAAAATCCCATTTTTGAAGTTTGTAAATTATTAAAAAGAACAGGATTATGAATGTGAAACTCCAAAACGTTGCTGTTTTAGATGTAATAACACTTTTTCACATAATACTTTATTACATGCAATTAGTAAACAATAAATAGTATTTGACGCATTGAAATATGCGTGTACTTTGAACAGCTGCATGTTGGATCCGCCAAATGAAATTTTCTTAATATGTCGATTCGTTAAATTGTTTTGTGTATTTGTATTTATCATACGTTTAAAGTTAATTTGTTATAATTAGTTTGTATCGCTATACCCATGTTGTGTAAGCACAATAAAAGCCGTATATATAAACAGGGCTCTGTATGACATCCCAGATATAAAGTATGTTTGACTCTTTAAACATTACGTTTGATTTGCATTAAATGTATTCTAAGAACCGAATCGTGATCAATATAATCATGTGTAATTGTTTAACCCGTTATATTTAATGCGTATAGTCAACTCCGCCGTTCAGCGTGTCAGTTATTACGATTACACAATTAACACCTAGTACACACACACGCAGTAAGCGTGTCATTCATTTCATGCGCGGCGCCTGTTTATTAAGTCCACTTAAAGTGTTAATCCCATTAACGCAAATAAATATACATGTATCATATAGCTATGTAACTCATTATTTATACAACACCATGTATAGCTTAACAGAATATCGCCACTAAAATAAAATAGTATGCGTCTGCTACGAAATAATTATTTAGCGCAACGGAATGTTTTAGTGGTTAAATGATCTGCATTCTCATTGGTCAAACGGAAAAACGCAGAAACCCGTTTTAACCGTTTGCTCAGTCACCGTTTACAGTTTAGGCGTTTCGTGTTCTGAATGGCCAAACTAAATATCAGCAACCTGATTGGCTAAACTTACAAACGCAAAAACTCGGAATGAGACAAACCCGTTTACAGCAGAAAAAAACGTTGGAAACGTTTTCCTTCAATGTTCATTGGTTAATCCGCAGAAACCCAGTTAAACGCGTTTGTGTTGTGCCGCGTTTTGTGTTCGTTTAGCTATCGTTTCAAACTAGTTTGTGCTCGGTAATAAAACGGTTCTATAGCTGTACTCCCTGGTACAACCAGGGAAAAAAAGATTCCTTAAATTATGAAAGCTGAAGGTAATTTATAAATAAAAGGAACACATGGCAATCTTGATTTTGTTTAATTGCAAGATAGTTTTTCTGCATTTATCTTACTTGCATATTTGCTGTAAGTTGAATAGTTTTTGCATAACTAATTTTGATTATTTTCAACCACTATAAATTCTTCATTAAGAGTGGGTCGTTGAAGAACCAAACGACGCCGATTTCTATCTCTCTCTGTCCTCTCTCTCTATGTATCTCTGGTGTCTTTATATGTCTCTCTCTCTCTCTCTCCCTGTCTCTATCGCCCTTTCTCTCTCTATGTCTCTCTCTCTCTCTGTTTATCTCTCCCTCTTCTTTATCTCACAACTGCATATATAATTTATTCACGGTTGTTTTTGTGTGTTCTATTTCCTCTCAATTGACTTGTTTTCATTTTCCATACTCTTCTTCCCATCTGCAAGTGCTGTGACAGTGGATCAAAAAAATGAGTTAAGATACCAACGAAGCATGCAGATAAAAGTAGACCATAATTTTATCTGAGTCCCAGTGAAATATTCTCATCTGACTGCAAATATACATTTCGGAAAAATCTATGAAAAAACATAAATGGCAGAAAGATGAAATAAAAAAGGCCAGTAAATGTTCAGGCATCCTCTGTTTTTTACCTCGTGTTGGTGTAATCAGTGCGAGAGCAAATGGATGCATTCTGCGTTTTACGATTTGCTTATATAAAAACCGCCGAGTGATGATTAACTTTGCAGTAACGCGACGTTCCGAACTAATGGTACTAATATTAGAGGAAGAATACGGAAACAGGGGGTGTGCACTTGAATATGGTGGTTGAATATACGGGAACACGGTTGTTTAGTATACGGGAACACGGTGGTCGAATATACGGGAACGCGGTGGTTGAGTATATGGGAACAAGGTGGTTGAGTATACGGGAACGAGGTGGATGAGTATACGGGGAACACGGTGATTGAGTATACGTGGAACACGATGGTTGAGAATACGGGGAACACGGTGGTTGAGTATACGGGAACGCGGTGGTTGAGTATACGGCAACACGGTGATTGAGTATATGGGAACGCGGTGATTGAGTATACGGGAACGCGGTGGTTGAGTATACGGGAACACGGTGGTTGAGTATATGGGAACACGAAAGTTGAGTATACGGGAGCACGGTGGTCGAATATACGAGAACGCGGTGGTTGAGTATACGGGAAAGAGGTGGATGAGTATACGGGGAACACGGTGATTGAGTATACGGGAATGCGGTGATTGAGTATACGGGAACGTGGTGGTTGAGTATACGGGGAAAAAGGTGGTTGAGTGTACGGGGAATACGTTGGTTGAGTATACGAGAACACGGTGGTTGAGTATACGGAACACGGTGGATGAGTATACAGGAACATGGTGGTTGAGTATTCAGCATACGGGAACGCGGTGGTTGAGTATACGGTGAACGCGGTGGTTGAGTACACGGAAACACGGTGGTTGAGTATACGGGAACGCCCTGGTTGAGTATTGTGTATACGGAAACACGGTGGTGTTGAGTATACGGGAACGCGGTGGTTGAGTATACGGTAACTCGGTGGTTGAGTATGCGGAAACACGATAGGTGAATATACGGGAGCACGGTGGTTGAGTATACGAGAACACGGTTGTTGAGAAGGCGAAAACGCGGTGGTTGAGTATACGGGAACACGGTGGTTGAGTATACGGGGACGCGGTGGTTGAGTATATGGCACTGCGGTGGATGAGTATACGGGACTGCGGTGGGTGAGTATACGGGACTGCGGTTGGTGAGTATACGGGACTGCGGTTGGTGAGTATACGGGAACACGGTGGTTGAGTATACGGGAGCACGGTGGTTGAGTATAAGCGTATTATCCGCGAATAGTTTATTTTGCGATGTATCTCTATTGAGACTATTAATGTTTTAACGTCTGGCTCATTAGGCAAGTGTGATCCCCTTATTTTTACTTAATGGCTTAGCTCATGCGAGTGTTTTATATTTGAGAACAGCTTACTTCGCGTATGAGACTAGTTCATAGTTCGTCCCGTTTGTCTTTCGTCTGCTACGAGAGGCGCCCCACTTATATTTGAACACTTTTATTGTGTAACTGAATCAACTATCTTGAAATTCTCGCCGAATATGTTGATTGTAATGTCAAGTCTAACGATTCCTGCGATATGAAACATTATGACATGCACTATTATGTGCTTCCTAATGTTGCTGCATCCGCATTTTTGAAAATGGGTAGAGAATGACATTTTGAAGCAAAAATCGTCAATTATAAACATAACTGCAATACAAATTTTAACACAAATGCTTTTAAAATATCGTTAAAGGTTATAATAATCCGATATGTCCATGCCTGAACGAAGAAAAGTGTAATATGCATTTTTTTTAATTTGTCGATTTTCAAGATTTTAGCGAAAATTAACATGAAATTCAAATATGAAAATGACTAAATTTACGAAAGCGTCTAGTTCAAAACATTAACTGCAGGCATTTTTGTGACTTCCTCCGCTATAAAAAAACAAGTTTCATAAGTTTCTCAAAAGAAAAGATAGAAAAATATATAACTTAAAATTTAGGGTCAAAACACACACATTTGCAAATAATGATAAAAATAATATATTTGTTTACCAAATATATCTTTATAAGGATATACGATATACATATATGATATACATCAACAATAACTGTTCATGTTTTTATATCACAAAATATGATAAAAACTATGGTGGCATGTGTCTGCCATGCACTTAATTTAAGTTGACATAAATTATCGTGACTTTATGGTCATTTTATTGCGACTTTTCGTGATAATTTTTCTTTTAAGGCGACATAATTTCACGAATATGAAAATAAAAAGTACGATAAAATATCTCAACAATTAATAAAAAGTCGCGATAATGCTTCAACGTGCCATTCAAATAACGACTTAAGATATCTAAAAATAGAATTTTGGTTATGCGGATAGTTTTTGTCATTTACGTGCGAAAGACCTCTGACTGACGAGTTTACTTGTTGGCCCCCTGCTATATTTATGGTAAAAAAAGTATGGTACTACCTGGACCCCAGAATAACTTTTTTAGTATTTTATAGATATTACAATACTATATATCATTGGAAAGCTCAGAATATGCATGCACTTTCTAAAACAATAAAGATATTTAAATTTGGATGCGAAATAAGCGATTTAATAAATGCAACACACAAAACCATCAGAATCACAAAATTGCCTGAAAACACGTGGTCCTCACGTAAATGACAGAAACTATCCTCATAACCAAAATTCTATTTTCAGATATCTTATGTCGTTATTTGAATGGCACGTTGAAGCATTATCGCGACTTTTTATTAATTGTTGAGATATTTTATCGTGCTTTTTATTTTTATATTCGTGAAATTATGTCGCCTTAAAAGAGAAATTATCATGAAAAGTCGCAATAAAATGACCATAAAGTCACGATAATTTATGTCAACTTAAATTAAGTGCATGGCAGCCACATGCCACCATAAAAAACAGTTATTTTGGTAAATTTATAAAATTATCAGTAACACAGGAGCAAATGTTCTTATTATCTGTCAATGTTTTAATATTGCGATAAAAAGTCGAGCTTTCAATTCAGCATCTATATATTTGTCTTAAAATAAAACATACGATCATATTTAAATTATAAACACAGGTTTAAATAATTATGATATGCATTTAGTGCAATTATTTGGTTTGAGGTAAAACTCCACGGCAACAGCAACATATAGGCATCAAATTAGAAAATGGTGTACACCTTATTCAAAATGCAATTTAAAAAGGATCGCGTGAAATTGGATATTATTTTTAAATGCATACGTTCTAAATGACAGTTTCACATCATTAAATCTCGTATTTTTTATGACAATCACTTCCGCTGAAAAAACCCACCTTAAACAAAAGTGTTCAAATCTAAGTGGGGCGCCTCTCGTACAAGTTGATTTTAATCATTTATCATTTATCATTTTCAAAATGGAATCTCAAACCTGGGGCCGTATTCTCGAAACTTGCTGAGCCAGATAACTCAGACTCAAGATCAAAACTTCAAATTTAATCAGGATCACTATAAATACATGAACCCCTAATTTATTTGTACATTAAATGTCATTAAATTAAACGACTTTAATTAGAAATATGGTTTTCAAATTTCAGTTGGACTTTGAGATTGTTGGCTCAGAGTTTCTAGAATACAAGCCCAGGAACTAAATTAAATAAGGAACTAGGCACTAGGAACTACATGAAGTAACTGACCTCCCACACCTTAGAGCATGTTATTCTTTAGGTTTCGAATGTTCCTCTAGTGGACCTAGCGTGTAATAAATGCGTTCCAGAATGAAAACATCCATGTATTATATATCACTTACTTTTGGAGAACTGGATAGTTCAACCTCAAGGTGTATAAATGTATCTCTAGGTATAAATTCATTTTTCCTGGCCTTTAGCTGACTTTACCTGACATTCAGTTAGTCTGACACCTATTCTTTTATAATTATGTACCTTTCTTCAAATGAAAATCAGACTGAGTCAAAAAAATAGGAGATAACTATCTCCCAAGAAAGAACTGTTACGGTACATTTCAACATGGGTAATATGAAATTCAACAGTCGCCACAGAATATAGTTACAATATTTACTCCCACTTTCACTTTCATCTTTATTTATTATCAGAAACAGATCAAAGATGACCAATATGCTAATAAAACATTAATTGCATTATTTCTTACATGTCAAATAACACATTTCAAACATAGAAAGACAGACCAAGCATGAAATGAGTGCTTACCAGAGGGTACAACTTTGCACTATTTTTAAGAGTATTATATTCGACCTGGCAAACACCAGGCAACAACTTCCGGCGAATTGGAGTTTTCTAACCTCTGTGACGGTACCAACCGCACTCAAGTCAGCGGTGACTTCGTTATAGAAATCAAACGTATTAACAATAACAACTGCATTCAAGTCATCGGTGACCTCACTATAACAATCACACGTATTAAAAATACCAACTGCACCCAGTTCAGCGGTGACTTCGGTATAACAATCACACGTATTAACAATACCAACTGCACTCAGGTCAGCGGTGACCTTGCTATAACAATCACACGCCGCAGGACATGGGGGAGGAAAACCTATATTACCGCCGCCATATGTACGCCATCTTCGGCATGGTTAAAATTATGTACTTTTGATTTTATGAATATTGAGTTTTGCTCAACCCGGGGCTAGAGGGCGTGAGAGGTAGCTAACATATGTCACTACCGTTCATGAACAGTCTCAATCAAACTGAGACTGAAATATTTTGTATGTGTCGTGTTCGGCCGTTTCCAAAGGTCCGTTATCATACTCTTTTAACAATACTAACTGCACTCAAGTCAGCGGTAATCTCGCTATAGCAATCACACGTATTAACATGTCCAACTGCACTCAAGTTAGCGGTGACCTCGCTATAACAATCACAGGTATTAACAATACCAACTGCACTCAAGTCAGTGGTGACCTTGCTATAGCAATCACACGTATTAACATTACCAACTCCACTCGAATCAGCGGTGACCTCGCTAAAACAATTACACGTATTAACAATACCAACCGCACTCAGGTTAACGGTGACCTCGCTATAGCAAACACATGTATTAACAATATCAACTGCACTCATGTCAGCGGTGACCTCACTATAGCAATAACACGCATTAACAATACCAACTGCACCCAGGTTAGCGGTGACCTCGCTAAACAATCACAAACAACAATTGCATTCAAGTCAGCGGTGACCTCACTATAACAATCACACGTATCAACAATACTAACCGCACTCACACCAGAGGTACATCGCTAAAGCAATCAAACGTATTAACAATACCAACTGCACTCAGGTCAGCGGTGACCTCGCTATAACAATCACACGTATTAAAAATAACAACTGCACTCAAAACAGTGGCGGCATCCCTATAACAATCAAACGTATTAACAATACCAACTACACTCAGGTCAGCGGTGACCTCACTATAACAATCACACGTATTACCAATTTCAACTGCACCCAGGGCAGCGGTGACCTCGCTATAGCAATCACACGTATTAACAATACCAACTGCATTCAGGTCAGCGGTAACCTCGCTATAACAATCACACGTATTAACAATACCAACCACACTGAGGTCAACGGTGACCTCGCTATAGCAATCGCACTTATTAACTATACCAACCGCACCAGGTCAGCGATGACCTCGCTATAGATATCAGACGTATTAACAATGTCAACTGCACCAAGGGCAACGGTGACCTCGCTATAGCAATCACACGTATTAACAATACCAACTGCACTGAGGTCAGCGGTGACCTCTCATTAACAATCACACTTATTAACAATACCAACAGCACTCAGGTCAGCGGTGAACTCGCTATAACAATCACACGTATTAACAATACCAACCGCACTCACATCAGCGTTGATCTCACTATAGCAATCACACGTATTAACCATACCAACCGCACTCGGGTCAACGGTGATCTCGCTATGGCAATCACACGTATTAACTATACCAACCGCACCTAGGTCAGCGGTGACCTCGTTATAGCAATCACACGTATTAACAATTTCAACTGCACCCAGGGCAGCGGTGACCTCGCTATAGCAATCACGCCTATTAACAATACCAACCGCACTCACATCAGCGGTGACCTCGCAATCAAACTTATTAACAATACGAACAGCACTCAGATCAGCGGTGAACTCGCAATAAAAATCACACGTATTAACAATAACAACCGCACTCACATCAGCTGTGACCTCGCTATAGCAATCAAACGTATTAACAATACCAACTGTAGTCAGGTCAGCGATGACCTCGCTATAACAATCACACGTATTAACAATACCACTGTTCTCAGGTCAGTGATGACCTCGTTATAGCAATCAAACGTATTAACAATACCAACTGCAGTCAGGTCAGTGGTGACCTCGATATAGCAATCACACATATTAAAGCCCCTCTAACTCCAAATTATGTCCTAAAATATGAATAATGATTCATCTGAGACTCTTTATATTTGAATCTAGCTTATACAATTATGCTTATATGCCTTTAATACAAACACAATATACTGTTATTTGGTTAGAAAATAGACATATTTCAATGCAAATGAATTATGAGTTGGCAACTGTTAATTCACTTAGCACATGTGTGCATATTTTTCTAACCAAACGGCAGTGTATAGTGTTTCTTTCAATGGCATATAAACATAATTGTATAAGCTAGATCCATGTTTAAATAGTTACAGATGTATCCGTTTTCATATTTTATGACGATAACTTGGAGCTAGTCGGGCTTTAACAATTCCAGAAAATACTTGTAATTCGCCGGGAGAGAGCAAAAACGTGCTACCTGGCAGTATCTGCCTTTTATTTTCATATATGTAGTCTAAGATTGCACTTGTTTCCTCTCAGCCGGGGAAATAACAATTTAACCTATTTATAAGAACACTATGCAGGCACTGTATACAGGTTCCTAATCTTAAAGACTTAGGGAATACGGGCGCAATACAGGCACTGCAAGTATCACATCACAATTATTTCCCCTTAACACTTGGTGCCCTATAGAGGAAAGGAAAGTCGAAAATAGTTCTAAGTCTTCTTTCTTTATTTTCATTTTTGTGTGAAATATATTGCTTTTCTTTCACTTTACGTACATTATCCATACCTTAAGAGATATATTAACAAAATAATTGTGTTGATATGCTATTGTATCGTCTTTTCATGTATGTTTGACCGTATCACCATGTGTTTCAGAACAATATATCTCATTTCGTCTGTTTTTGACGGGTCTCACCCAAATTTTATTTTAAAAAAAAACACACCTCAAAAGTCGAACACAATACTGAAGTACAGTGCAAAACGTTATAATGGGTGGCTTATGGAACAATCAATTGTGATGTGAGAACTGTACTAGTTCGTAATGCCAAGAGAACAGCATATATCCTACACTTTTCGGTAGCATCTGCAAGCATTGCAGCGTAAGGTGCACAGAAAAAACGTGCACATAACTTACACTTTTGCTTAGCAACTACAAGAATTGCAGCGTATGGTGCACCGGTAGCATAGCAGCGTGTGGTGCAGGAGCCTCGTAATGACAAGTGTTCTTTATATTTCTCTAAATTAACTTGGCATTATTTATCTCAAAGCAGGAAGCATTTCAAGAAGTGCACTCGACGCGTGCTTATGCAATAAAACAAAGCTAAGAGCCTTTGAGCGCCATTAAACCTTTTCCTGTTCTTTGTGTTTGTAAGCATCACAAGCGTATAGCTGAGGAGTTATTTTAATTGTTTATTGTAATTGGTTCATGCATAGAGAAGAACTTTATCATGTTTATGAGTGCGATAAACGTAAGATACAATACTATTTAGAATTCGTTTATGTGTTGGCCAAAGTACGGAATAATGTTGGGGCTACGTCTAGGTCGATAGTTGAAAAGTCGAAAGTGTGATGCAATTGGTACCATAGTCGATGGACGAAAATACGAAAATACAATTGCTAAAAGTAGAAAGTGCGATGTTACAAGTCGAAAATGCGATGCTAAAAGTAGAAAATTCGATGTTAAAAGTCAAAAATCTGATTATGTTAATCCATGTACATATATACCATCGCATTTTCGCAAGATTATTAGCATTTAATTGCATTTTCGACTTTTCGATCATCATATCATCTTCTAGTTTTCGACCGTCATAATCTGGCTTTTTCGACTTTTCGACCATCATAGCATTGCATTTTCGACTTTTCGTCCATCGATCTAGTTACAATTGCATCGCAATTCAATGGTCGAATATGTGATTTATTTGTAAATTTTGACACGATGGTCCCAACAGCATTCCGTACAAATGGGAGAGACATGTACTAATAGAATGACGTTCCATTACAAAGGCTGAAGAATTCCGCTATATGTCTTGTATTTATGTATAATGCATACATACTAGATAATAGTGGTTTGAATCAAATGTGCTTAACTGGTAACTTTAAAGTTGAAACACTCATTTCTTATCATTATTACCCCATTTCTAACCATTATTTCCTCCTTTTTAACCATTATTACCTCAAGTGAATCTTCGAAACAACAAAGGTATGTCGCGCAAAATAAATGAAATATGTCATCAAAATGCAAAGGTCTTTTAAAAAATAGTGAAAGGGTTTTTAAAAAATGGGGTGTTAGATACTCAACTCGTCTTTCGGTTTTAATTTTGAGATCGCGGACAGTCCCTTTTAAAAGGAAGATAACATCTAAAAGCGTCTTTCCTTTTTGTATTTATTATTATACAGTTACTTTAATCGTGTGCGCAAGGTGTGTTCGATTAGTCTAATAGGTTCGCTGTTAAAACCAGTTATCCCCCACTTAGACCACTATGCCGTCAACAATATACATTATAAATAATCACCGCTGGAATTGTTTTTTCGTATTATATCGTTTTCGTCTTTTCGAGGAGAGAATGTTCATTAAAAATTATTCTAAAGCAGCTAAAAACACGTCCAACACCATATCTCCAGTCTACAGAACCACGGAGCCTCTCAATGGTGGCAATGTTCCTCAAAAGATGCTTATCTGGTATATTTCACACACAGAGGGAGGGGTAGACGAAGACAGTTGAAATACGATGATTTGAACGGTGCTGGAACGTAACCGTTTTATAATTCAATTAAAAAGATAAAGCAAAAACAATATTTTATAGATTACGCATCTAACTACTGTGGATATAATTTTGTATGTCATTGGTACTGGAAAATAACCGTTTTATTATTCAATTAAAAAGAGTAAAGCAACACTTTTATAAATTACGCATCTAACTACTGTGGATATAATTTTGTATCACAGAGGTACTGGAAAATAAATGTTTTATTATTCAATTAAAAAGAGTAAAGCAACACTGTTATCAAGTACGCATCTAACTACTGTGGATATAATTTTGTATGTCATTGGTACTGGAAAATAACCGTTTTATTATTCAATTAAAAAGAGTAAAGCAACATTTTTATAAATTACGCATCTAAATACTGTGCCATTATTGCACATTTTATGGGCCATCACAATTTGGGTTCTATGGAGCCCAGAATTTGCAGAATACAAAATTACTTACTCAACTCTTTACAACATACTATAAGGAAACCAATTCCCAAATTTAGTTCAGCTAGGACAAGAAATGTAAGAGATATAGAAATATTACCTGTAAACACAGCTTGGATATAATATTATATGTCATTGGTACTGGAAAAAAACCGTTTTATTATTCAATTAAAAAGAGTAAAGCAACACTTTTATAAATTATGCATCTAACTAAAGTGGATATAATTTTGTATGACATAGGTACTGGAAAATAACCGTTTTATTATTCAATTAAAAAGAGTAAATCATCACTTTAATGAATTACGCATCTAACTACTGTGGATATAATTGTATAAGTCATTGGTACGGGAAAATAACCGTTTTATTATTCAAATAAAAAGACTAAAGCAACACTTTTATAAATTACGCATCTAACTACTGTGGATATAATTTTGTATGATAGAGGTACTGGAAAATAACCGTTTTATTATTCAATTAAAAGGAGAAAAGCAACATTTTAAAAATTACGCATCTAACTACTGTGGATATAATTTTGTATGTCATTGGTACTGGAAAATAACCATTTTATTATTCAATTAAAAAGAGTAAAGCAACACTTTTATAAATTACGCATCTAACTACTGTGGATATAATTGTGTATGTCATTGGTACTGGAAAATAACCGTTTTATTATTCAATTAAAAAGAGTAATGCAACACTTTTATAAATTATGCATCTAACTAAAGTGGATATAATTTTCTATGACATAGGTATTGGAAAATAACCGTTTTATTATTCAATTAAAAAGAGTAAATCATCACTTTTATGAATTACGCATCTAACTACTGTGGATATAATTGTGTATGTCATTGGTACTGGTAAATAACCGTTTTATTATTCAATTAAAAAGACTAAAGCAACACTTTTATAAATTACGCATCTAACTACTGTGGATATAATTTTGTATGTCATTGGTACTGGAAAATAACATTTTATTATTCAATTAAAAGGAGAAAAGCAACACTTTTATAAATAACGCATCTAACTACTGTGGATATAATTTTGAATGTCATTGGTACTGGAAAATAACCATTTTATTATTCAATTAAAAAGAGTAAAGCAACACTTTTATAAATTACGCATCTAACTACTGTGGATATAATTTTGTATCACAGAGGTACTGGAAAATAACCGTTTTATTATTCAAATAAAAAGAGTAAAGCAACACTTTTATAAATTACGCATCTAACTACTGTGGATATAATTTTGTATTTCAGAGGTACTGGAAAATAACCGTTTTATTATTCAATTAAAATGAGTAGAGCAACACTTTTATAGATAACGCATCTAACTACTTAGGATATAACTTTGTATGTCATTGGTTCTGGAAAATAACCGTTATATTATTCAATTAAAAAGAGTAAATCGACACTTTTATAAATTACGCATCTAACTACTGTGGATATAATTTTGTATCATAGAGGTACTGGAAAATAACCGTTTTATTATTCAATTAAAAAGAATAAAGCAACACTTGTATAAATTACGCATCTAACTACTGTGGATATAATTTTGTATGTCATTGGAACTGGAAAATAACCGTTTTATTATTCAATTAAAAAGACTAAAAAACACTTGTATAAATTACGCATCTAACAACTGTTGATATAATTTTGTATGACAGAGGTACTGGAAAATATCCGTTTTATTATTCGATTAAAAAGACTAAAGCAACACTTGTATAAATTACGCATCTAACTACTATTGATATAATTGTGTATGACAGAGGTACTGGAAAATAACCGTTTTATTATTCAATTAAAAAGAGTAGAGCAACAATTTTATAGATAACGCATCTAACTACTTAGGATATAACTTTGTATGTCATTGGTTCTGGAAAATAACCGTCATATTATTCAATTAAAAAGAGTAAATCAACACTTTTATAAATTACGCATCTAACTACTGTGGATATAATTTTGCATCATAGAGGTACTGGAAAATAACCGTTTTATTATTCAATTAAAAAGAATAAAGCAACACTTGTATAAATTACGCATCTAACTACTGTGGATATAATTTTGTATGTCATTGGTACTGGAAAATAACCGTTTTATTATTCAATTAAAAAGACTAAAACAACACTTGTATAAATTACGCATCTAACTACTGTGGATATAATTTTGTATGACAGAGGTACTGGAAAATAACCGTTTTATTATTCAATTAAAAAGACTAAAGCAACACTTGTATAAATTACGCATCTAACTACTATTGATATAATTGTGTATGACAGAGGTACTGGAAAATAACCGTTTTATTATTCAATTAAAAAGAGTAGAGCAACACTTTTATAGATAACCCATCTAACTATTTAGGATATAACTTTGTATGTCATTGGTTCTGGAAAATAACCGTTATATTATTCAATTAAAAAGAGTAAATGAACACTTTTATAAATTACGCATCAAACTACTGTGGATATAATTTTGTATCATAGAGGTACTGGAAAATAACTGTTTTATTATTCAATTAAAAAGAATAAAGCAACACTTGTATAAATTACGCATCTAACTACTATTGATATAATTGTGTATGACAGAGGTACTGGAAAATAACCGTTTTATTATTCAAGTAAAAAGACTAAAGCAACACTTCTATAAATTACGTTACTATCTACGATGGAGCAAGGGAATATGTATGCTATCGGTACAGGAATGTAACTTTGTACAATTCAATTAAATAGAGAATTTAAAGGAAAAACAACACTTTTATAAATTACGCATCTAACTACTGTGGATATAATTTTGTATCAAAGAGGTACTGGAAAATAACCGTTTTATTATTCAATTAAAAAGACTAAAACAACACTTGTATAAATTACGCATCTAACTACAATAATTTTGTATGTCATTGGTACTCGAAAATAACCGTTTTATTATTCAATTAAAAAGACTAAAACAACACTTGTATAAATTACGCATCTAACTACTGTTGATATAATTTTGTATGACAGAGGTACTGGAAAATAACCGTTTTATTATAAAATTAAAAAGACTAAAGCAACACTTGTATAAATTACGCATCTAACTACTATTGATATAATTGTGTATGACAGAGGTACTGGAAAATAACCGTTTTATTATTCAATTAAAAAGACTAAAGCAACACTTGTATAAATTACGCATCTAACTACTATTAATATAATTGTGTACGACATAGGTACTGGAAAATAACCGTTTTATTATTCAAGTAAAACGACTAAAGCAACACTTCATTAAATTACGTTACTATCTACGATGGAGCAAGGGAATATGTATGCTATCGGTACAGGAATGTAACTTTGTATAATTCAATTAAAAAGAGAATTTAAAGGAAAAACATCACTTTTATAAATTACGCATCTAAATACAAATGTAGTAATATGATGGGGGCAACGTCATTGGTAAAGGAGTGTTACCTTTTATAATTCAATTAAAAAGAGTAAAGCCAATTTATATATAGTATATATATATATATATATATATATATATGTATATATATATATATATAGTACGCGTCTACAATGGAGCAGCTGTGGTCATATGTATGTCATCGTAACATCTTACACGAACGTAACAATTTATAATTCATTTAAAAGGAGAAAAGCAACTAAAGTTACACTTTTATAAATTACGCATCTCCGATGGAGCCAATGTGTCTGTATGTATGGCATCGATGCAGGAACGTAACGTTTCATAGTTCAATTAAAAAGAGTATAGCAACACTTTTATAAATTACTCATCTAAGTTGAGAATATGAGCTTATTACATGACTGACATTCATGGCGTTTGATTGAACAAAATAATGTAACTTTGAACAAGTTTTTGTTTATTTTCGGTTTTAAAATTGTGTGAAGATGGCGTTAAATAATTTGCCAATAATTTACGAATGTGATTCTATTTTGACCTTTTATTAGATCAAATCAATGAATAATCATTTACATTTAACAATCGTATTTCAGCTTGCCCAACATTACATGAATAATTTTGGAATCGGATTCGTTGATGTTCTTATTGTGTCTGTAAGGTATGTATTTCCCTATATTATTGACTCCAACAATAAAAGCGTTCTCATATTATTCACTGTCTTTTGGATTGATGGATTTTGATCTACATGTAGGAACTTTATTCTCTTGGGTTGTATTTAACGCTTCCAAAGGATCTCACTTTTCAGTATTTATTAACATTTACACTACCGTTCCTAAGTGCAGTGTGACGACCGTAAAATGTAACCAAATTCCGTAGTGTTAGTTTTACTGAACCGTTAGGATTATCGAGCCCCGTATAGGTGGCTTAAAAGTCGAATATCGGTTTAGCCGTGCTAGAAGATGTATAACGTCTTGCATAACCTCCCATAAATAGACTCAATAAAACCGAATATGCCACTTTACTACATTGGGTGTGTGAGTTGCTTTTAAATGATCTCCATTTCAGTATAATTATGTTTACACTCACATACGCCTTCGTTTGGTGCAGTGTGGAGGCTTTAAACGAATCAATAGTGTTAAAGGATCTCCATTTTAGTATAATTATGTTTACACTCACATAAGCGTTCGTTTGGTGCAGTGTGGCGGCTTTAAACGAATCAATAGCGTTAAAGGATCTCCATTTTAGTATAATTATGTTTACATTCACACAAGCGTTCATTTGGTGCAGTGTGGCGGCTTTAAACGACTCAGTAGTGTTAATGGATCTCCATTTTAGTATAATTATGTTTACATTCACATAAGCGTTCGTTTGGTGCAGTGTGGCGGCTTTAGTAGTATTATTTTCGCTGATGCTTTGGGATCATCGAGCAATTATTGTCAATGCCCATACATTAAATGTGTTCAAAGCTAAACGTTTGTATGAAAGATGGCGCCTGTCCACTGAATACAAATGTACGATAAAAGTTAATAAAATAAATACTGACCACATTTTGCCTGTGAATTTCGCCGTCCAACTCCTGCTCAAAACAAAGCAACTATCAAGCAATCCCGACCAGAACTAGAAGACAATGGATTTTATAGCAAACGTAACCCCCAAACTGTTATTTCCCCCGTTCAGTCCGTGACATACGTGGCTAAATTCGCAGTATTAAAATCTACACGAAAGGACACTTACATAATTTTGCCGTTTAAGGAGATTATTAAATTGCCCTTCCGGACGTCCTATGGCGGCCACTTAAAATGTGCACAGTTTTCCGTGTTACCTGAATATATCATGAACATTGTGAATTTGGTTCAACTAAACAATGAATTAGGGTGTAACTAACAGGTGCTTACAAGAGATATGTGCGACCAATACGCTCTACCCGCGACATTTTGTGACAGTAAATCAAGACAAAATCTAGTATCGTCAAAATTAATATAACATAGGTCACACGTTTATGGGTATATTCGTTAATTAGTCCATTCTTAATATTTCTTGTGAATGTATTTTGATTGATTGATTAATTTGGATTTTATAGTCAAGGTTATATGGCGACTTTCCAGCTTCCATTGGTGGAGGAAGACCCCAGGTGCCCCTCCGGGCAATTTTCGTGCACGAGCGGGCACCTGGGTAGAACCACCGATGTTCCTCAAGCCTGCTGGATAGCTTCCTCACGTGAATGTAACAAGAAAGTGATCACTGATGCAATACTATGGTACATTAATTTCGCTTAACCTATTATATAGTATTATCTATTATAGTTGATGAATTCTTTGTTACTCTTGTTGGTGATTTAATAACTAACGAAAACCCATAATCAAGAACAACAGCATTCCATTTCGTATTTTTGAAACCTTCGCCTGGAACATATTCGATATTGAAATCAACAATTACATTTGTTTTCTAATTTTAAATAATCTACCCGGGCTAATTGTGTTTCGTAATTATCTATCCAAGATTGTAGCGAATCAGATGTCCTGTAGACAAAATTTAGCAAAGATGGTTTGTTATTAGCAAGAAAGATAAAAATTTCGGACAGGGAAAGCAGCATACAAGGACGACAGTCAACCACAAAACTATTAGCAACAATTTGAATCCACTATGATTCAATATGAGTAGTTTCAATGTCAGTTCTACGTGAATAACAAATATTATTGGCAATGTGAATCAGTCGCCACCACCCTTTTTACTATTTGTACGATCCATTCTCTCAGTATTATATCCATCAATATGTAAGTCTTTGATGTTGACAGTATCATTAAAAAACGTTTCATACAAACGAAATATATCAATTGATTTAGACTGATATATCATACATTTCAGTTCATCTAGCTTTGGCAAAATATGCTGTATATTTAATCCTACAAATGTAAACCTTTGTTTTTAAAATTAAATGGATTTTGTACAACATTTTGTCGTCGTCGTACGATATGGTCTCTGACACGTCGTTTAGGGTTAGATTCGTAAGGTCCACATTCGTCGGTGTCTTCATGAACGTCAACGTGGACTGGATGGACAACGCAGGTCTTGTTTCCTTGGCCGTTTGATTCGGCGGCGGCACCTCATCTGCTACTTCTGTCGGCTGTATGACTAGTGTCCGCGGTAGATCTACCGGGTGCCCAGAGTATAGCACAAAACGATGAGGTGGTTTCCATTGGTTATATATCTTCGTTGCGGCAAAAGAGGTCCTCTTCTTGGAGTCCATGTCAACGAGATTTTGGACAACGGCAACGGAGTGACGATCTGCAAAACGCAAAATGCCGTTTGGCAGATTGGCCAAATGTTGTGCTCTTTCGAGCAATGGTGCCATGTCCATATTTCCCAGCAGCAGGCGCCGAATGTCGGTGAATGCGTCCTCGTCGAGATTATCGAGCTATGGAAAGCTGAACAGCGGGCCCACCACGTTACTTATATCTAAACTTGTATCCTCGGTATCGGCCGTCGGAACCGGAGACTCCTCGTCTCTGATCGGCGATGGTTCAGGGCTGTCAAAGACAGCTTACAAGCGGTTCGTCCAATTGTCATCGTCGTCGTACGGCATGGGCTCTGGCACGTCGTTCAGGGTAAGATTCGTAAGGTCCACATTCGTTGGTGTCTTCAGGAACGTCAACGTGGACTGGATGGATATCGCAGGTGTTGTTTCCTGGGCCGTTTGATTCGTCGGCAGCACCACATCCGCTACTTTTGTCGGCTGCGTATGGGGCTGCGGACCTCTGTAGGCACCTGTCTTGTGCTTTACGGCAATCACAGTGTACATATTTTCACGAGCGGTTGGTTGGACGTGCGCCCTGTCTACGTCTGTGATGGTCAGGTGCTGTATCGTCGAGATTCTGGCATATTTGTGAATCCCCAAAAGCATGATAGAGGCATCTCGTACATCACGATGGTAGTTTCTGCCATTTGTCTGGTAGACATCGACGTCGTGCAGGCTGTTTACCATGTCAGAATTGACAAAATATTCTCTCGCCTCTGGCGGAAGGTAGTGAATGCCTCTATATCGAACCACCTGGAAATGTGGTCGTGTTTCGACAGTTTCTTTATTCCATTCCTGCACCTGCAAAGGTGATCCAAGCAGTTCTGAAATCCGCGAACACGTATATGGACATTACTACAAAATGTCAGAAAGTGGTCGAAATAGGTCAGGCATGTAATATTCATATAAATAATATAGGACAGCGTGCCTGTTTGCCTGTGTGTCTGTGTGATTGCTTGTTTGCGTGTATGAGTGCCTGCGTGTATGCGTGTCTTTGTTCATGCGTACATAAGTGCTTGCTTGTACGCATAGACACGCATGGACTATATAAAGGCATAAACGCAAGCACACACACATACGTGTATACATATTCACATTCAATAATGCACGAACGCACGTACACACACTCACGTGCGCTTGAGTATGTGCGCGTGTAATCATGCACGCGTTCTTGCTTGAGTGCGCTTTTGAGCCGGTACCGCTGTGTGTCGGTGTTTAGTCTGTAATTCAATGGTGTATTGTTTCTCCAGCATACCAGTAAATATAATTGATTTAATTTTAATTTAACTATATAGGTTCTCTTCAAATACATACTAATATTTACCCGCAGTAGATTGGTATTATTGAATTAAAGCACTATTAAATGGTCTAATCACGGCAAAATAATATCAATCTACTGCGAGTATAAATTATTCTTACACTAGTACGCTAAAACCTATGTTGATGTCATTATTTCAAATCTAACTATATCATTGAGAGGATCTCAGGGAAGATTAGATGAACTAAATGGTCTAATCACGGTAAACAATCATACCAATCTACTGATTTTGAGTATAAATTGTTCTTACACTGCAGTCGTTAAAAGTAATTAATTGTGAATGGTGAAGCTTTATGGGTTTGAATCTTAATATCATTTAGAGGACCTCAGGGAAGATTAGTTTACCCTACACGGCCTAATCCATGTGTACATGAAGTAGATCTATGACATACATTCATGCATTATCGAATACTGTTTTATTTTTTAAAAATACTTATTATAACAAAACTACTATTTATTTCGCTCTTCGGTGCATTTATAAGATACTGGGACCATACACCGTACGACATGGAGATGCGTTACACTCCATGTCCACCGCCGTATGTATGCCATCTTGGGGATGGTTTAATTTTTTGTACTATTGATTTTATGAATATTGAGTTCTGCTCAACACGGGGCTAGAGGGCATGAGCGGTAGCTAGCATATTTCAGTACCGCTCTATCAAACCAAGACTGCAATATTTCGTATGTGTTGTTTTCGGCCATTTCCAAAGGTCCATTATCATACTTTTTTTCAGGTTTTCGATCGTATGTATTGTTATGAGGGTTTAACTCTTAAAACCGGTTTAATAAAAAGATAATCCTGAAAAACGTGTTTGTTTTGGTGATGATGTCCGCGGGACCATTATTAGGGTTTAGGTTTTAAGAGTTCTACCTGCTCGATTCTTTTGGCTAATACATATTTAAGCTAGTCTCGTGAAACCCCGACGAATGCCGAAGGTTTCTTTGAAATCGGCTGGATATTTCTTCCCGTGCGCACGTGTAACGGGTCACTAACCATTTGGGATCCCAGGTAAAAAAAACAGGACCAGGACCCATTTCGGGACCAGAACCGCATGGTCACCCTACCCATGACTAACATCTGCCTCCATGTTGTTATTTCTCAACGGATTTCAAAGGTACATACATTAATGGTTAGAGAATGAGTAAATGCTCATTTTAAGCTACAAAACACCTTAATCTAAGGAGTGATTCATAGGATCCAGGCAGGTCAGGAATATCGACTCTGAGGGTGTATATATGAGAGTGAGTCAGCTTTTAAGGCGGAAATCAGCACAGACTTGTTGATGAACAGTGTATAGGTTAAATGCGAGCTATATGACTTAAATGTAGAGCATTTCAAAACAGATATTGCCTTTAAATGAACTAATTGGGTTCTACGCGTTATATCTAACGTTCTAGTCATTCGATCTTGATAATCTATACCTCAATCGATAGATGTCTTCAAACTAAAACGATTTCGCTATCGTGCGGTTTTCGCCTAACCCACGAGCGCAAGTGCAAAGTGAAATGTCTTCTATTAATCCTAGATTCACAAACGATAGGTCTGAGCAGACCACGACAAATTTCACTGGTTGTAGGGTTGGGGGTTCAGATTTGAGCCACGTGCGCCCGGGAAACGGATTCTAGCTAAATCCGGTACTACTCATGCTAGCTTACTTCTGACTATGGCTATGGATAGAGCTCGCCAAACCCTGGCGATATAGGTAGCGTTTATGGGGCGGACACATATAGTGAACCCCTTGCACGCATGCACGGGTTTGGGTGGCCAGGTAAACATTTGCTTCTGGGACCCCGTAAACATAGAATGCACGCAGTTGACCCAATTTTCATACGATCTTAAAAAAATAACTTTATTCGTCAGTGTTTGAACTTTTCTTTCGATAAAGGTATTAATATGTGAAACAAGTGATTTAAAAGTTATTAATATAAATATACATATATTTGTATGTTTTGTGGGTCAGATGTAAGTCCGAGCCTTAATTGTGGCTAAAGTTGAAAAGCTATCGTTAAAAAACCTACAGATCCGCACCATTCACATGTCAATCTTGTAAACAAAAGTTATTTTTTAGGATTATTCCCATAGGTTCGGTCAGTGCAGCCACTTGAAATTAAGGATAAACAGCAAATAACAGCCATTTTATATAGGGCCTATGAGAGATAATGTGGGTGTACATGCGCCATGAAGAATATCTCACAAACGACTTAAACTATCGACCTATTTTTTTTTTGCCACACCATTTACATGTTTGCGCTTTAGTAGATAAACATTTAAGGATTTTCCTGCAAGTGATCTGGTCAGGAAACGGGTTTGAAATTTCGGACATAGTCATTTTTGCCCCAAAATACAGCCGAGGTTAGGCAAGTTAGAGCCTTAAGATCTCGACTAACATGAGTGTTGCAGACAGAGATGCATTTCATACCTTTCTAATAAAGCATAAAACGCTTCCTAGGTGCTTAAAATGACCTCAAAAATAATTGCTGAAAATGACACTTTACACTTTGCCCAAAAACACACATTTCCCATGGGAGACAGGGGGTACCATGTTCCGGAATTAATTGTGGCACAACCAGATACGCCAGAACCAAGTGCTATCGTTGGATTTGAATTGAAAAGTTCTTTTAGGTTAATTACTTTAGTAGTTCGATTTTTATCCACTAGGTGGCGCTATGTTGACTTGAACCAAGGATAAGGTCCGGCACCCGACCCGGGGGAACACCGGTATTGATTATTGTAACTTATATATGTTCTAGATATGTTCATTCTGAACATAAAACGTTCTTACACTTAATGCATTGCACTTCCGGTTAGGCCTCAAAAAATCCTCCCGCTGAGGCATGTCCCTTTTTCCCCATGATTTGAGGTACAGGTGAATTGGTACCATGTTCCGGAATTAACTGTGTCACAACCAGAAATGCCAGAACCAAGTTCTTTACCTCGCTGGACTTGGATTGGAAAGTTCTTTCAGTCTGAGTACTTGAATTGTTCGATGTTTATCCGCTAGGTGGCGCTGCGTTGCCTTGAACCAAGGACTAGTTCCGACCGCCGACCCTGGATCTCAACACCAGAATTTAATATACTTATATATTTTCTAGATCTGTTTATTCTGAACATAAAACATTCTTACACTTAATGCATTGCACTTCCGGTTAGGCCTCAAAAAATCCTCCCGCTGAGGCATGTCCCTTTTTCCCCATGATTTGTGGTACAGGTGAATCTGTACCATGTTCAGAATTAATTGTGGCACAACCGGAAGTGCCAGAACCAGGTTCTATACCTCGTTGGACTTGGATTGAAATGTTCTTTAAGTTTACTAAGTAGTTCGACTTTTATCCGCAAGGTGGCACTGTATTGCCTTGAACCAAGGACTAGTGCCGGGACCCGACCAGGGATCTGAACACCGGAATTGATTATTGCAACTTATATATGTTGTTATTAATTCTGAAAAGAAAACATTCTTACACTTAATACATAATCGGTACGGTTATGCCTCAAAAAATGCCCCCGTGGAGGCATACAGTCTGTAATGTCTTAAGTCCTACTAAGTCCTAAGTTCTACTCAAGCGATTCGGCTCAACAATACCTTATATGGTACATCTTTCCAAACCCTGAAGAATGAATGCAAGTTTATGAGAATAGCACGAGAAATGGTTCCCGTGCACACGTGCACATAATTTGGGGGCCCAGGTACTTTTTAGCCTATGAGAAAAGGACTCTAACCACAAAGGTACAGCCAAAAGTACCAAGTCCGAGCCTTTATTGTGGCTAAATTTGAAGAACTTCTGTTAAAACAGCAAATAACTTGGCCATTTTACACAGCCTCTATGAGAGACAATGTGGTGTACCTGTGCCATGAGGAATATCGAACAAACGACTTAAGATATCGATCTAAATTCTTTTCTGCCACATCATTAACATGTTTGCGTTTTAGTAGGAACTCACTTTAGCATTTTCCTCTAAGGGATCAGGTCAGGACACGGGTTTGAAATTTTTGACAGTCATTTTTGACTCAAAAAAACAGTCAGGGTCAGTCAAGATCGAGCCTGAATATCTCGACTATACATCACTTCATCTGAGTGTTGCAGACAGATAGTCAGAGATTCGATTTGTCAGTGACGTCATACGGCACTCCTCAACTCCATTAAAACACAAATCTCAGTCAGGATTCAGGCGGTTTGGGACCCGAAACCTCAGACCAAACCCTACAGGAAAACGGAATGGTTCTTATCTACAGACCTTCGGATATATGTTCCGATGACCTAATTACGGATGTATCAGACCCTGAGCCTTTAGGTATAAACCGAACAAAACGGTTCCAGAAGCCACGCGTTTTCGGCATTTCTTGGCACAAGTCACACAATGCTCTCTATCTAGGATAAAAAATCCCTAGATTATACTTCTTTTTTTAACTTCAATATATCCCAAACCCCAGATCAAAAGTAATCCGAATGACCCGTGGGGATCAACCGATGGATTCGGGAACATGTCCCCACTCTCTGGAAACAGCCAAGACGAAGTCAAAAAAAGTACTCCTTATCATCTATCCAGTAATCCTGCCAACGCCACGTCCACAAAAAACCGGCGCCAAAACCTCATGGTGCTCCGTATCCTCAAAATATCGGCGCCATGTCCTCAAAAATCGGCACAAGGTCCTCACGCGACCAGGTTGGGTTAGGGTTTCATAAAGATCGCATGAAAAATGAAGGTCCTATCATCTTAATGATTCGAAATATATCATTTTTAACTAAATCAAGGGCCATAACTCCGCCTTTACTGGTCCGATCTGGTTGTTTTTCAAACTTTTCCGAGCTGTCATTGACATTTACAATCTGGTAAAGTTTCGTAAAGATCACATGAAAAATGAAAGTCCTATCATCTTAATGATTCGAAATATATCATTTTTAACAAAATCAAGGGCCATAACTCCGCCGTTACTGGTCCGATCTAGTTGTATTTTAAACTTGTCCGAGCTTTCATTGATATTAACAATCTGTTAAAGTTTCGTAAAGATCACATGAAAAAAGAAGGTCCTATCAACTTAATGATTCGAAATATATCATTTTTATCTAAATCAAGGGCCATAACTCCGCCGTTACTGGTCCGATCTGGTTGTTTTTCAAACTTGTCTGAGCTGTCATTAATATTAACAATCTGGTAAAGTTTCGTAAAGACCACATGAAAAATGAAGGTCCTATCATCTTAATGATTCGAAATATATCATTTTTAACAAAATCAAGGGCCATAACTCCGCCGTTACTGGTCCGATCTGGTTGTAGTTTAAACATATCCGAGCTTTCATTGATATTAACAATCTGTTAAAGTTTCGTAAAGATCACATGAAAAAAGAAGGTCCTATCAACTTAATGAGGCGAAATATAGCATTCTTAACTAAATCAAGGGCCATAACTCCGCCGTTACTGGTCCAATCTGGTTGTGTTTTAAACATGTCCGAGCTGTTATTAATATTAACAATCTGGTAAAGTTTCGTAAAGATCACATGAAAAGTGAAGGTCCTATCGTCTTAAAAGGCAAAATATAGCATTTTTAACTAAATCAAGGGCCATAACTCCGTCGTTACTGGTCCGATCTGGTTGTTTTTCAAACTTTTCCGAGCTGTCATTGATATTAACAATCTGGTAAAGTTTCGTAAAGATCACATGAAAAAAGAAGGTCCTATCAACTTAATGAGGCGAAATATAGCATTTTTAACTTAATCAAGGGCCATAACTCCGCCGTTACTAGTCCGATCTGGTTGTGTTTTAAACTTGTCCGAGCTGTTATTGATATTAACATTCTGGTAAAGTTTCGTAAAGATCACATGAAAAGTGAAGGTCCTATCGTCTTAAAAGGCAAAATATAGCATTTTTAACTAAATCAAGGGCCATAACTCCGCCGTTACTGGTCTTATCTGACGGTTATTCGGAATTTTTTGAGCTTTCATTGATATTAACAATCTGTTAAAGTTTCGTAAAGATCGCATGAAAAATGAAGGTCCTATCATCTTAATGATTCGAAATATATCATATTTAACTAAATCAAGGGGCATAACTCCGCAGTTATTGGTCCGATCTGGTTGTTTTTCAAACTTGTCCGAGCTTTTATTGATATTAACAATCTGTTAAAGTTTCGTAAAGATCACATGAAAAAAGAAGGTCCTATCAACTTAATGAGGCGAAATATAGCATTCTTAACAAAATCAAGGGCCATAACTCCGCCGTTACTGGTCCGATCTGGTTGTGTTTTAAACTTGTCCGAGCTGTTATTGATATTAACAATCTTGTAAAGTTTCGTAAAGATCACATGAAAAGTGAAGGTCCTATCGTCTTAAAAGGAAAAATATAGCATTTTTAACTAAATCAAGGGCCATAACTCCGCCGTTACTGGTCCGATCTAGTTGTTTTTCAAATATTTCCGAGCTGTCATTGATATTAACAATCTGATAAAGTTTCGTAAAGATCACATGAAAAATGAAGGTCCTATCATCTTAATGATTCGAAATATATCATTTTTAACAAAAGCAAGGGCCATAACTCCGCCGTTACTGGTCCGATCTGGTTGTATTTTAAACATGTCCGAGCTTTCATTGATATTAACAATCTGTTAAAGGTTCGTAAAGATCACATGAAAAAAGAAGATCCTATCAACTTAATGAGGCGAAATATAGCATTTTTAACTTAATCAAGGGCCATAACTCTGCCGTTACTTGTTCGATCTGGTTGTGTTTTAAACTAGACCGAGCTGTTATTGATATAAACAATCTGGTAAAGTTTCGTAAAGATCACATGAAAAGTGAAGGTCCTATCGTCTTAAAAGGCAAAATATAGCATTTTTAACTAAATCAAGGGCCATAACTCCGCCGTTACTGGTCCTATCTGACGGTTATTCAGATTTTTCTGAGCTTTCATTGATATTAACAATCTATTAAAGTTTCGTAAAGATCGCATGAAAAATGAAGGTCCTATCATCTTAATGATTCGAAATATATCATTTTTAACTAAATCAAGGGGCATAACTCCGCCGTTATTGGTCCGATCTGGTTGTTTTTCAAACTCGTCCGAGCTGTCATTGATATTAACACTTTGGTAAAGTGTCGTAAAGATCGCTTGAAAAATGAAGGTCCTATCGTCTTAAAAATCAAAATATAGCATTTTTAACTAAATCAAGGGCCATAACTCCGCCGTTACTAGTCCTATCTGACGGTTATTCGGATTTTTCTGAGCTTTCATTGATATTAACAATCTGTTAAAGTTTCATAAAGATCGCATGAAAAATGAAGGTCCTATCATCTTAATGATTCGAAATATATCATTTTTATCTAAATCAAGGGCCATAACTCCGCCGTAACTGGACCGATCTAGTTGTTTTTCAAACATGTCCGAGCTGTCATTGATATTAACAATCTGGTAAAGTTTCGTAAAGATCACATGAAAAATGAAGGTCCTATCATCTTAATGATTCGAAATATATCATTTTTAACAAAATCAAGGGCCATAACTCCGCCGTTACTGATCCGATCTGGTTGTTTTTCAAGTTTTCCGAGCTGTCATTGATATTAACAATCTGGTAAAGTTTCGTAAAGATCACATGAAAAAAGAAGGTCCTATCAACTTAATGAGGCGAAATATAGCATTTTGAACTAAATCAAGGGCCATAACTCCGTCGTTACTGATCCGATCTGGTTGTTTTTCAAATTTTTTCGAGCTGTCATTGATATTAACAATCTGGTAAAGTTTCGTAAAGATCACATGAAAAAAGAAGGTCCTA